>JH720377.1:0-91668 GCA_000231825.2 Tetrahymena elliotti 4EA
AACTTTAAAAATAAAAACGATTACAAAATAATAAGTATCCATTTAAAATTATTTCTTAAAAAAATACTTTTTGATGATTTATTTAAAAGAATCAATAAGATTTGAAAACTTTTAAAATAAAAAAATAAACTTAATTGCTTCATAAAAATATTACTTTGTTTTATATTAATAAAATTGTTTATGAAATTTCTAATTTTGTTTTTAAAAATTATTTTTTAAAAAGTTAATAATATTCATGATATTTTTAAAAAAATTATTCTAGAAAAAAATTACATACAATCAAAAATATTTCCTAATTATTTTAATATTTGATTCTCAACCAATAAAAATAAGGTTATCTTGTTTTAGTATAAGAAACAAAATTTAATCCAATATAACTGATGTAAGCAATAAAATTAGCTAAAAATTAACTTTTAATTTAAATAAAATATTTTTTTAGTATTTAAATAAAGAGGTTAAACAATTTTTTTTTTAAATATTACTATGCATAGAATAAAATTATTAGATTTTGTATTGGAAATTTTTATGACAGTTAATATTCGGTGGTAAATTAATGTTGTTAAATACTTTTAAAATTAAAAAATTTGATTGAAGAAATTAATATATTAAAAATTTACTAATGAAATATAAAAAGATATTTGATAGGCGCCAATTATAACCTGCTTAAATTTGATATTTAAATTATTAAATTTTTTTTAAGCTTAATAAATTTGGGTATTAAAGCTATTAATCAGCAATATTAAATTATGAGTGAGCATCCTGAACTCAAAAAAGAGCTTTTAAGAGCAAGCAGAATGAATTCTAATGAATTGAAATGTGCTCTTATATCAATGAATGTTGTTTTTAAAAAAGGATTACAACCTCAAAGCTATTATAAAACTAAATATATTGAGGAACTAAAAAAAAAATATGAAAAGATCCCATACATATCTCCATTCAAGCAAGATAAAAATGATTAAGAGAATTAAAAATATTCACAAAGTAAGAATTCTAATGCAAAAAGTTCATAGAAAAAAAAAATTTTAGATAGCTCTTCTTAGAAATTTTCATTTTTTGATTCTGCTAATAAAAAATAAACTAAAGATTAAAACTCTGAAAGTTAAAGTAGATATTATGAAAGCTCATAAAAGAATCCAGTCTTTGGTTTACAGGAATTTAATAAGCACTTAGATAACCTTATCATATAATAATCATAATTAAAAATCTAGTTTGAAGGTTATAATGAATAAATATAGTCAGTTTTTAATTCAGCTAATAAACAGCAATTCTCGAATGAATTTTAAGTAGAAATTCCAAGTGTTTTTTTAGAAAGCCCAAAAAAAGTTGAGCCTTTCAACTAAGTTAAGTTTAATAAAAATGTAATTGATGTTATTTAGGAGGAGTATTAATAACTCAATGAAACAAAAGAGCATATCTAAGAGTAGGAAATGGAAATCGAATAATAATAATATTCTTTTAGTGAAGAATAAATTAGTGAAGAAAAGTAATAGCCAAAATTGACTATGACTACAAAATAAATATAAAATGAATTTAAAGAAATATTTTAATAAAAAAATCAATAAAAAATAAAAGAAGATCATAAAAGAGTTAGTTATATTAAAAAAGAATAGTTAGAGTACACAAATAATTAATAATAATGTAAATAGTATGATATTTAAAATCAAAATTTATAAAAGATATAAAAGATACTGTTAATTGTATTAGCTTTAGTTACTGTTGCTGTACTTTATAATAAATTATTTGCATCAGGTGAGCAGTAGTTACATTTGGTGAGTAGTTAAAATTAGTTTTACAACTATGAAATGGAGTTTAGAAATTCACTTAAAAATAATGAAATAAGATAAAATTAATACTACTAAGAAGATACTACAACCATTGGAATAATTAGTTATCAGATCTAAAGTACAGATGCATCTTTTTTTTCTTTTATAATAAATTAACTTTCTTAATTAGACTTTACATTTCTTTTAGATCAAATTTTTTTTGTGTAAATTTATTTTTTAATTCATAAAAAGTTGAAGATTTTTATAGAGATATCAAGATTGAGATGAAAAATAATAATGGCCAGATTACATTTAGCTAATTAGAGGATAAGCTATTTAAAATTTGTGGCTAAAGAAATCTTTAACTTTACTTAAGCAAGGTAAATAATTTGATGAATATTCTTAATTTAGAAAAATTTTAATTTTCAAATTTGTTAAAAATAGCTGAAAAGAGTAATAAATCAAAAAGCTGAGATATATGAATCACTAAATACTGATAAAGAGGCAATTTACATTTTGAAGAATTTCAGCTGATTTATTTTACTATTTGAAGGAGTTTTTGAATTTTCTTGAATTTGCCGACTTTTTTGAAAATAAATTGTGTTGTTTATTTTTTTATTAACTTATTTGAATTAATCAAAAGTGAATTGTGTGGTTGTAGATAATTAATTTAAAAATTTGCTATGTTGTTATTTTAGTAATAGTTAGTTATTTCTTTATGTGATTGTTTAATCGTACTTTTATTAATTTTATATTTCAATTGATAGGAGAGAATTCAGTGTAAATCGTCATTTAAATCCATTTAATTAATTTATTTATCTTTTTCTTTCTTCTTTAATTATTCTTTGGAATGGAAAGATTGAGAAATTTGATAAAAACCCTTTTATTCTTAAGGATTGATATGTAGACTCTCATGGGTATGTAATAAAATTTGAATATTTTGATGATGATATCTTCTAGATGCTTTATGTAAAAAAACATTAATAAATTTGTATGGTTACATTGTTAAATTAGAAAGAGTGGGGAAAAAAATAAAGCCAAATGTAAATTGAAAAAAAAAAGGATAAAAAGCATAAAAATAAATTTTAATTTTTGAGATTAAAGTTGGAAGCAAATTGATAACTAAATAAATAAGGTTTAAATAAAATATGAAAATTTACACTAATTATGTTAATTAAAAGATATTATAGAGAGTTATAAGATATTTTAGAAATAAATTTTTAAACATTTTCGTCAGAGTTTTATAAATTAATTAAGCTAAGCTCAATAGATGTGACGAAACACAATAGGAAGGACAGAATGTTATACAAAATAAATTATGTGTTATTAAATTTGTTATATATGATGCATTATTAGTAGTTTTGTTAATAAATTTATATTAATTTCTTTTGAAAAACTTCCCGATCAAATTTATTTATTTATTCCCTTGAACAGCTAAGAAATTAGTAAATATATTTTCAGAAATTAAGAAGAGGTAAGGAATTAGGCGGGAGGGTTGTTTGATGAAAAGATAATTTTTGATTGATAATAAAATAATGTAAATAGTTTATATAAAGTTGTTGTTATTTGATAATCATTTCTTATCTTTTCAACACCATTTAATTAGCTTCACTCACTCACTCACTTACTAGGCTTACTCAGTTTTGGCATAAATCGATGGATCTTATGGCAAGGCGTTATTTTATTAGCCTAAAACGTCTAAGATATAAGCTGATTCAACATTATCATTTGTGGATTTAGATGAAAATTAGGATCTTACTGCCTGATCAGGTAGTTGTACATAATTTTAGCTTTTTTTTTAATAAAGAGGTTAATTTTATTATAAAATGTAAAATTAAAAAAATAAAAATCAGAATTGGATTCCAAACTAGTTTTTATTTTTCTAATTCTATTCAAGAATAGTAGTTACTTGTGATTAAAAGTGTAATCAAGGACACTGCCAACATTGAATTTTTCATTATTTTAGGTAATATCAATTTCGCAAGAAGGATAGTTCTTTTTGCGATTCAAAGAGTCCAATTCCTAGCAAATAGTTTCAGGTTTTATTGGCTTGATTGGCTCAACTTCAAGGTTATTTACTTTATCCCAATCAATATTTTTAAAGAAGGGGTGCTATTTAATTTCTTTGAAACCTTCTTAACTTCCAATTCTGTTTTCAGGCTGTTTTTAAATTAAAATTAGTATAAGCATAGTATAAGAAATCTAGTAAAAGTTAAGTATTCCTATAAGTTAATTTATTTACATTTGGTTGTAAGAATCTGCGAATTATGTCTTGAGCATCTTAACTCAACTTTTTGCTGACTAAGACTTCTTTGTTGGCACTGTCAAGAATTTATTTTTGTTTATCTTTGCAGAAGAATGGAGGATATCCATGATATAATTCATAAATAACTGATCCTAAGCTCCAAAAATCAACACTTTCATCATGTCCGTTTTCTGTTTAACAAATAAAATTGTAAATAAAATGAACCAAATTAATAATAATTTATATGAGTTCATTTATTAAAAATATATTTTGTTATTTTCTCTTTTAAAAATAATGAACAGTAACGAATATTTATAGTTAAATATCTTATAGTACTAGATTGTAGCAGTTGGTTATACTTAAAACTATTTGAATAAAAAAACATAATTGTAAAGATGATTACATCCTAACACTATTTCAGGAGCGATGTAGTCAGGAGTTCCGCACTTGCTCTAAGATCTCTCTTCCTTGAAATCTATTTATTTAATCAAAAAAATTTTAAAAAAGAAATTCAAAAGGGTAAAAATCCATAAATTAATCAAATAGAAAAGAAATTTCTTTTATCAATTTAAAAGATTGAAAAATGAGCAGAACTAAATTAACAAACAAATTCTTATAGATTTGCCTTTAAAATAAGTTAATCACTAAGTTACTTTTTATTTTTGAAAGTCCAAAATCGGCAAGCTTGATGTGTCCTTCTTTAGTTAGTAGGATATTTTCAGGTTTTAAGTCTCTATAAATAATCCCTTTGGAGTGCAAATATTCCAAAGCTATGATGATTTCTGAGCAGTAAAATAGTACCTCCCTATCACTGAATTTTTATTTATATTTCATGTTCATGTACAAATCACCTTTAATTACGATAAGAAAAATTAAGTACATCAAGTCTTTATTTTTACCACTTAAAGCAGTATCGAATGAATCACTTCTGTTAAACTGCTTCAAGAGTAAATTTCTCGAAAAATATAGAGACCCCCCCCAAACTTTACAAATCCCATCAAAAATTGAAAATTAAATAAATGGGTGATAGATATAAAAGTATAAAATTCCTAAATTACCTCCTTTAACATACTCAGTGATTAAGTAAAGCTTAGATTCGTCCTAAAAGGAATAATATAGTTTCAACAAGAAAGGGTGGTTGTTTGATGCAAGGATATTTTTTTCATTTAGAGCATGCTACTTTTGCTTTTCATCTCTGATTCTACTCTTATGAATGACTTTCATAGCATAGTCTTTTTCTAATTTTATTTAGTTTAAAGAAAATTAATAAGCATTTAATGGTCATTCAATTAATGTAAATTTTATTTTCAAAAACAAATTTTGTGTTTGAATGAGTGTTTGTGTTTGTTTTACAGCAAATTTGGATTTTTGTGAATAATTTATGAGAAAACTTTACTTTTATCAATATAAGAATAAACATAAACAAAATAAAAAATGTAATTACTATCAGCCTTGCAATAAACATGGTAAACAATGCCAAAGTTACCCTATCCAATTATCTATTAAATAAATAAAATATTTAAATGAAATTCAAGCAAAAAATTTCGATAATAGATCAGTTTTTTAATAGAAACTAATCTTTTAAATTCTTAGTAAATATATATTTACCTTTATTATATCAAAGTCACACACATTCTTCTTAGATTTATCAAAAGAATAAAATGTTCTTTCATTTCCTAGTAAATCTTCAACATCACTTGTGTAATTATTCAATTTTTTAGCGCTATTCCCCTCAACATTATTACGGGCAGCATTATTTTTACCTTCCAAGTTAGCTTCGGCACAGTGACACTATCCCATTTTATTAATAGATTATAAATAGAAGCAAGTTTTACAATATCAAATTATTATTTTTTATTAATACTTTTGTATTGTTGTTTTCTTAATTTTTTTTTCTTTGTTTTCTTTATTAATTATTTATTTTTATTTAGGTATCAATCATTTAAATACCAATTTCTAATGATTTACAAATGCAAACCAAAAGTGGTTTAATAATACAAAGAATTAGGCAATATTTTGAAGGTGGTGGTGAATTAGTATGTTAATTGGTGATGATAAAATATATAGGATATTTCTTCAAAATTATAACGCATTATTAATCATACATCTAAATTTCTTTTTCTATTTGAATTTTATTTAATGTATAATAATTAATGCAGAATTTAAATAAGCCGCATCAAATTTTGTGTCATATTCTCCATCTACCTCACATTTATTTTGACACTATTACACTGCAAAAATGAAATATTTGAATTAACTCATTTTCTTCCTTCTACAATTTTTTCTTACAACAAATTACTTAAACCTACAAAATAGTAATCTATTATAATTTTTTTTTAATTAGTTTTGTTAGAAGAATTTATTATTTTATATTTAATCTATGCTAAATTTATACATAATCAACAAGATTAAATAATATAAATTATTTCTATATTATTTTTCTTACATAATAAGCAACTTACACTAAAAGCTTTCTATTTTAATATTAAAAGAATTAATGTAAACTTATTTATCTATCTTAACATTTCGTAATTTTTAAGATCAAATAAACCACCGATACTCATCTTTAAACTCAAAATATTATTTAACTTACCTTTTGTGTTAAATAACTTGGGTAGAATTCAAAATTATAATTAAATTCTGCCTCTTTCTTCTTTTGAATAGAAAAAAGAAAAAAATTTATAAAATTCTCTGTTTAGCACTATCAAAATTTGTTTATTTAAAAAAATTATTATATTAATTTTTAGTGTAAATTTGATTAGTGATTGTTTTGTAACTAAAATATTTAAATTTTATTGTTTAAAAATAGGGGTTGGATAGAGTCAAAAAATATTGACTAGATAAAAATATTTTTTTTAATATTTTTTGACTCGGTTCTCCAAATTAAAGTTATTGATTAGACCATACCCCTATTACAGATTTTAAAAATCATAGACATTAAAAAGTTAAAATCTCAATTTAAATTCAGTGCTAATTAGATATTTAATCATCAGTTTTTAGTGGTGTTTCAATACTTGATGGTTTTGAATAAGTTTTTCTTTTTTAAGCTACTCACTAATAAATTTTGATTGTATATTTCTTTTATTTCATTGAAAATTATTTTAAATAAGAAAAAATTGGATAAATTTTATATCAATAAGATGAAAATTTAGGATAAAAATCAATTTAAGCACATGAATAAATCTTTTGAGAAAAGATTAATATAAATTTATGGAGTTTTTTTCTCAAGAAAAGTTTAAATTTATGGAAATACTTTTTATTATAATTTTACCTAATTAGTTTAGCCTTTTTTGAGGAATTCTTACAAATAATTCATTCAAATATTACTAACACACAAATATTTCAAAAGTATATATTATAGAATTATATTAAATTTTAGCAAAAATAATCTGAAGCAATCTCACTATTTTCTTTATTATTAAGTGTAATAATTATTTCTTAAACTTAAAAATGACCAAACAAAATGAAATATCATATTTTATATCATTGACAGTTAAAAATATATTTATTGCCTCCATTTATAAATTAAAGCCAAAAACTTTAATAATGTGTTCAAATAATCATTAAAATGAATAGATTTCATACATTTTTTAAGAAAAAATAAATTATTTAGTTGTATTAAAATTTAAAATGATCGATCCTATTCTATCAATGTTCCTTTAAAAAGTTTTAAAATTTTACACATACTAATCCCTAAGCTGTATTGAAATCTATCCGAAATAAGATCATTTTAAAAAATTTATTTCAGACTAATTTCCTACTTTAATAATTACTTAAAGTAATTCAACTGTTGTCACTTGATATTTATGAATATGAATACTATTAGAATATCAATGCATTTTTAAAAAAATAATTATGAAACATAATCCTTTTAAATAAATATTTTCCATACATTTATTAAAGTTTAATATCAAAGTTAGGTAAAATTAAGCCATTTTCTTTAATAGATTCGACTCATCTCTTAAATTAAATTTATAATCTGAATGTTTTAAAGAATAAATATTGTGTATTTATTTAGAGGTGTTAACAAATATTTGAAATAAAAATGATTTTTAGAATGAAAGATAAAAATATTAATTATTCAACTAGCGATTAAAAATATCAAGGAATTTTATTTTTATTTAATAATATATGTTGAGAAAATATGATTTAAGGTTAAAAAAACAAATAGAATTGCTTTTAATTCAAAAATAATTAATATTCGAACCATCAAGTTTTTTCCTCGAACTGTAGTAAACAAAAATATAAAATTTTAATCAAGAAAAAACATTTGAAAATTATTTTAACAAAAATTTAAATTTAAAATTACAAATGAGAAATTTAATTAAGCTTTAAAATAATTTGAAAATAAAATAAATTAAATTAGCTAAATGTATTCAATAGGGAGTTAAAGTTTTTTTTAAATTAATAAGCAATGTATAGGTCAAATAAATATATTTAAAAATTAATTTATTTAAAATAAATATACTTAAGCAAATCAAAACTTTAAAATTCTCCCAAAATGTTTTAGAAATTCTAAACAATTTTTAGATGAAGTAAACTTACTTTATTTTACCTTTGTATTAAAAAATGTGCTCAACTAAAAAATCAATTTTAAGTTAACTTTTCTTGTTTTCAATAAATAATAAATTTCTCATAAATATGAATTTAGTGATATTTCAAATATTTAGGTTGGAAAAAATTGAATATTTTTTCTACTGAATAAAAAAAATTTTAATTAATAAAATAATCAAATTAATTTAAATTTTACAAATTCACTCTTTAAATTTATTAAATTAATTTATAATAACATAAAATTAAATTTAATAAACTAATTAATTAACATGGGAACATAAATAAATATTACAGGTATAAAATGGATTTGAAGTTTTAGTTGTAGAATATAAAAAGAAGTCAAAAATACATTTTATAAAATGAAATAAAATATAATTCAAATAAATTATTTTAGAATAAATCATTTATTTATTTTAAGTAGAAATAATCAAAAAGTGCTGGTGAAATGTTTTACAATGTGAGGAAGGACACCTTCACGACCGTACCACATACCTCTAGCCATAAAATTCCAATAAGCGAAGGGGAAGAAATCTTTCTTTAAGTGATAGAATAATCTATGGGGCTTGTCTTGATGTCTATAGAAAGTTTCATCAACAACAGAATCATATTTGAATTCAGCTAGGATAAGTTTCTTATCTCCTGTGAAGATAGGGCAACTTGTGTAGCCTTCATACTTTTAAGGAAGACTGACTTCACTATTCTTTTATTACCAGATGTGAAGAAGGTTATCAACTAAAACAGGGGTTTGACTCATAACAGCAGCAGCAGTTTTTGATGTAGGGAGATTAGAGCTATCACCAATAGACCAAACATTTTTGTATTTCTTATGTAATAAAGTGGACTTATCAATATCTACAAAACCTGTGGCATCACCAAGTCCGCTTTCAGCAATAAACTTAGGGGCAACTTAAGGGGGAACAGCATGGAGTAAATCGAATTTAACTTCAGTGAGGACTTTATTATCTTAGTTTTCAAAAACGGCAACTCTATCTTTACCACGAACTTCAACTAATTTGCTCTTAAGATGGAGATCAATATTTTTTTATTTTATAATTTCAGCTAAGGCAGCACTGTATTTAGGTACACCAAAAACTACAGGAATAGTTTTGTGGAATTCTAATTAGGTTTGGCTTCTAACACCATTCTTACGGAAACGTTCTTCGTTCAAATATAAAACTTTTTGAGGAGCTCCACCACACTTAATAGGCATTTAAGGTTCAGTGAAGACAGCCTTACCTCCTCTGAATTAAGCAGCCAAGTTATTGAACTTAGTGGCATAGTCTTTCCAATAAATGGAACCAACAGGGCAGCTAGGATCATCTAAAGCTTCCTATAAACCTTTTCATTTTAAAATAAATTTAAATTTCTATTGGATCTAATTTTTTGATTAATTTTTGATATCTTTAAGATATCTGAAGAAAGATCATTCAATTAATCTATTAATCTAAATCAGAAAATTTATTTTTTTAAACTAATCCAAAAATTTATATCATAAATTGACGTTTATTAAAATTTTTATGCCTATCTTTTTGGTTTTTCCTCCTTTTTTTGCTATTTTATTACAATATTAGGACCTTTTTGCTGTGCTGAACACTTTTTCCTTTGCTTTATGTAAAGCTTTTTTGTTCTTCTCTTCTTAATTCTTTCTTTGAAGATTGAATAAAAGAAATTACCTTTGATTCCTTTGAAATCAGTTTTGATTCCTGTAGCAATGATAAGGTGGTCGTAACTCCATTCTCTGCCATCGTCAGTAATGAATTTGTTTTATTCAGGAATAACCTTGGTAACAGAATTAAAGTTAAAATTAATTTTCTTATTGAAAATATCAGCTTGAGATCTCTATGACTTTTCAGCATCATATATTCCACCACCAACCATGGTCCAAGAAGGTTGGTAGTAGTGGAACCTGGAGGGATCAAAGACTCTAATATGACTTAAGTTAATTCCCTTTCTGTGACTGAGCTAAGCAGTAATATTTAAACTGGCTGTACCACCACCAATGATGCAAATGGGTGTATGAGTGGCTGTGGCAAATTGATATCTAAAGACCCTGTTGAGCATTGCTTTTATTTGAGTTTTTCTAAAAATAGCTTAATTTGAAGTTTGTGATTTTTTTTATTTAATAATTAAATATTTATTATTTTGTTTTCAAAATTTATAAAAGCTTGCTTTTAATAAATCTTTTATTGTAAATTTATTAAACAATGTTATTATTTTATTCATCCTAAATAAATTTCCGGAACTTGTGAAGATCAATACTAATCGTGGCTCAGACAAAAGTATATTTTGAATTTACGCAATTTTTTTCTTTCTAGATTAAAAAAAGAAAAATGGCATTTTGTATTTTTTTTAGATAGCTTATAATTCTTTATTTACAAACATTCCTCTGAAGTAGGATATAATAATTAATTATAATAATAAATTATAAAATAATTAAAACTAGGTTTATTTATTTCTTAGCTCAAGTATAAATTAGGTACAAAACTTGTATTCAATTTTCATTAGCATTCAATCTAAACCATGCTTTTTAGAAAAGGTAGAGCTTTATTTTGGATTGAATAATTATTATATTTATCTAAGGTTTTTTTAAATTAAATTTCTGATATGAAACTTTTATTCTTGGCTATAATTAAATTAATTAATTTCATTTACATTTAAAATCTACTCACTTTAATAAATGTTATTAAATTAATTTTTTGGGTTTATCAGCTCCTTAGCAACAAAAAAATTCATGGTGGATTTCAGTAATCATAGCAGGTAAATATCATGAATAGAAAAGTAGAATTACAGAAATAAGAAATAATGTCTTGCTTTCAAAATATCTGATATGGAAATGTGTTGAAGCTTGCTTTTATTTAGAATATATTGAGAAAATTCGAGAACCCAAGTCACTCTACTTATTTATTATTTTAATGAAATATCTTCTTAGTTAATTCATCTTTTTAAACAACTTAAAAAAATATGTTAATTTTAAATGATTCATTTTTAAATTTAGAAAAGTTTTAATGACCTTCATATATCTAAGATAAAATCTATTTTAAGCAAATCAAATTTTTCAAAAAATAATTTTTTAGAATAAAACTTTTTTGACTTTAAATTTCATTTAGAAAAGAAAACAAAGATTTTTTGATAAAATAAACAAAAGCTCCAAAAGACATAATTATAAAATTATATAACAAATTATGTAATCTACATAAGGGTATTGTTAAAAAAATTATCATGAAATCAGAATCATCTGTAAAAATTAAGATTATTTGTTTATTTTGATGATAAAACAGGAGTGGGCTAGTTTTATTTTTTATTAAATTTAAAAGATTAAAAAAATTAAATAAGAATAGAAAAATTGAAAAATTGAAAAGAAAATAAAGCATCAGATAGATCAATTTGATTATTTAGATTAATTATTGATTTTAGATTTAATTAAATTTTTCACTTTTTTTCAAAAGATAAAGAAAGATAATAAGAAAAATGTAAAGTTGTTAACAAAAAAAATTCAAGGAACAAAACAAAAAACATAATTTTGAACATAAATAATTTTATGAATATTTTTCTTAAAAAGTTTAGTTATTGAATTTATGATAGGACTTTTTAATAAGAATATCACTAATGACTTTAAAGTTACCATATGCTTAGTTTAGAATTAAAAATATAAGCAATCTTTTCTTCTTCTAAAGTCTTCACCTATCTCTATAAATTTTCTAACTGTGAAATCAGTATTTCGTTTACAAGTTTGGGATTATAGAAATCTTTTATTTCTTTAAATAAGCCCATATTCATATTTTTATCTAATGGTAAAAACTTATTAATCATAGTGTGAACTAATTAAGTTTTTTGGCTTGGATCATAGGTATCTGACTAATTCTAATAGTATTATTGAACTAATTAATTAAATCTTACAACAATTAAAATAAGATCAATATGATAGTCACTTTAAAATTTTTAGGAGTTAAAGAAATAAATCCTTTCTTAGAAATAAAAGCTTTTCCAAAAATATTATTCAAGTTATTCTTAACTAAGTAAAGATAAAAGAGGCGAAATCTAAAAATCTTGAAAATTTGGATTTGAGAACCAAGATACCTTAGACTAAATTATAAACCATTGCTAAAAAAGCATGATACATATAAATTGTGAATATGATATTTAGTTAGTAAAAAATTGTTCAAATAGATGATAAAGAAGAATATCATCATACTTTTATGTAGTATTTAAATGTAACTATTAATTACTAGCATAATTTATTAATTGAGTTATAATGTCTTTTGTAAATATGTGCAGTTAAAATGCTCCCAAAAGGCAAATATAAGTTGGGACTTTAGTTGAAGGAAACTATAGTTGACCACCAATCAAAAATCCAATAAAATTATTAATATCTTCTCCAGTAATATTTTCACTATATTTTGAGAAATCAACTTCGTTGTAGTTAATTTTGATAAAGAATTCTGTTTCTAAGTATTATTTATCCAGAACATATTATGTCTCTTGATTTTAAGCCTTAAACTTAACAACAAACATTTAATTATAATTTGGATCTACATTATTTTGTAAAAAAAGCCTCTATTAATCTATTGGCCTGGGTTTTTCCAGTTATATTTAGATTAAGTTCATGTTCTAAACATTCAATCCTTTTTTATAATTTAAATGAATAAATGATTATTTCTAATTTTCCAAAATGAAATCATACTAACTGTATATCTAACTTAGAATTAGAAGCTTTGTTAAGCCTCTGTCCATAATTAACTATAAATACCAGACAGCAATTAATATTAAGGCTCTCCTAGTGGAAGTTGCTATTACTGTTATTATTGTTAGCCTTAATTCATTTTCCTATTCTTAATAAACTCTTTTTTTTTGAATAATTTTAAGAAATTAAAAATTTTTTATTTTCCTCTTTCTTTTCTACCAAAGCAAATTAATAGCTTAATTAAATATTCTAATTACTTGAATCTTTCTTTTCATATACTAAATACTTTAAATATCAATAAAAATCAAAAACAAATAATTATTACTTTGCTTTTCATCTGCTTATCTATCATTTCACAAATTTTCAATTACTACAAATACAAAAAATAAATAAATAAAATTTTTTTATTTTAATGAAAATTTTTGGTCACTTTTTTTGCTTAAGGCTCTTCAAAAATCAATTCTTTTTAAACTCTTAATATTTAATTATGGCTTAATTTAATAGGAATCCATTGCTATTGTACAATCATAAAAAATAGTTGAGCTTATAGTCAATGTATAAAACATATATTTATGCATTCTAAACAAATAATTGAAGAAAAAGAAAGCCTTAATCTTATACTAATTTTATTTTTTCTTCTTTTATAAAAAAATAAAGAAGTTCAGCATTAATGAAGATTTGTGTCATCAATTTTTTTATTTGACAATTTTTTATCCAACGAAAAAAAGGATTTATCAAAGTAAAAATTATTTTATTTTTCGTAACTATTAATTTAACTTTGATCTAAAAAAAATAAGAATTTTTCAAAAATTTTTTTTAATTTCTTCTCTTTTAGTATAATAATACCTTTACATTTACATTATTTAATATTTTTTAATAGTATTTTGCCTGTAATAAATAATAAACTTTTTTATTTACTTTGTTTTTGTACAATTTCATCTCATTTTAAGATTATTGAATCAATGATTTTTTTTATTCTAATGAAAGAAGTTTATAATTATTTTAAGATTAGTAGATCAACAACAAAATTTGATATTAATAAAGCGAAATAAAAAATAAAAGTTTATCGAACTAAAAACTCCACATCCTTTTAAGTAATTAATAAAAAATATATTTTTATATTTTAGTAGAAGTTCAAAGATTTGCTATCTTTTAGAAAAATTAAAATATTTCCAAAAAATAATTGAAAGAATTTATTAAAGAATGGCTGAAGCATATCATCCTGTTTCATTTGTTAGCAAAATATTTAAGAAGCAGGATTATCTTGATAATAGTAATTTTTTTAAAAGAAAATGAAATGAAAAGTTTTACTATTTTATTAGATAACAAATATAGTGATTTTGACTCTATGAATCAAATATTCTTTTCAAAGCAAAATAAAACGTATGACAGTGAACCAATAGCAACTAAAAAAGGGTATTAGAATAGAAATTACATTGATTCTGTTGGACAAGCTATGTAAGATAAGCTTTCTTAAGATGATTTTATTTCATAGAACAAAAGAGATTTCAGCACAATTAACTATACTATTCCTAAAAAGGCTATTACTTTAGAAGAAATCAAGTAAAAGCGAAATTAAAAAATAGTATTTGGAACTGATGGTTTTTTACATTTCAACTTAATCAATTTGATTTTAAAAGAATAAATATTTATGAATAGATGTATCCAAAGAGTGGTAAAACTCTGAGAAGTAGTAGCAGTTTAGAATGTATAATAAATAAGAATTTTTAGAAAAAAATGATAGTTCAATTTTCAAGCTAATCAGTAAGTCAAATTAGAGAAGCCATAGCCATAAATTTGATTTTTATAACTTGTGTAAAGATGTAAAACCGGTTTCTAATTATAATTAAAATTATTAGCCCTAAAATTAGAATCAAATGTTAAACTCAAATCCATTTGTTAACTAAGAAAAATTATTAGAAATCCGCTAAAAATTAAATAAAGACAAAGACAATATCTACTTAGGCGATTTGGCTAAAAAAGATGAAGATTATATGAGATCAGAATCAATGGTTGCTTATGAAAATAAGAAAAATGATAGAACTTATAATCATGATATCTATAAAAAAATGATTTAAAAAAGATACTAAATGCCTTTGATTCTAGGAACTGAAAAGCTAGACTATGAGACTTCTAAACTACCTCGTTTGATGTAAGATTTACAGGAAAATAAGCAAAGTGATTAGGCAGAGCATTTGAGAAGTAAATATAATATATGTTAATCCAAATTCATAATTTAATAATTACTATTATTAGGAAGTAATTTTGAACTTGGCCATGAATAATTTTAAGATTATAAGAAAAATATGGAAGGATAAGATAAATAGGCAGAATTTATAAACTAATATAACTATAACTAACAGTTATACTAAAAGCATTTAAGTAATAATAGATTTGATTCGATTGTGCTTGGAGAATAGAAAAACAATGACCTTATTTCAATCACAAAAAGCCAGCATCCATAATTTAGAGCTAGCAAATATATTGAGGCCAAATAAAATAGTCACAAAATGACAAGTGATGTTAACAAAGTGGAAGACAAAGAGATATTTGGGACAGATTTCAATAAAGACTATTATAAGTCTGAAAAGTAGGATTCGTAAAGAATAAAAAAGCATTTAAATAATTTAATAATATTTTTTTCATTATTAAAATAGATATTAGTAGTACAATGGTGTTAGGCCAAATAAACTAAGTCCTTTACAAGAATAATCTTTGAGATACAGCAGCTTAAAGTTTGATGATTTGAAGGATCCAGAATTTGTTTCCATAAATAAATAATCTTATATTTCTCCTACCCTTTAAAGTAAAAATGAAAAATCAATATTTTAAGTCAATCTTGAAAATAGTATTAAGAAATAGCCTAACTAAGATTATATATTTGGTGCTAAGAGCAAAGATAAAATTCTAACAACTAATTAGGAGTTGATGGTAGCACATAAAAATAGTGTCCCAAATACCTTAGGTGATAGAATTTATAATTTAAAGATGTCTCATTTTTAATTGGGGTGAAAAATTATTTTTTTTATTTGATAAAAAGGAAACTAAAAATGATATTTGGTTTTTGTTTGTTTGTTTGTTTATTTTTGCATTTTTTGTTTTTATTAAAAGCAAGTATTAGCTTTTAATTTTACAACTGCTTTATTTATTAACTAATTTTATTAAAAATAAGTATTTTTTAAACAAAAATTAAATTAAAATATATAAAAAAATTTACTTAAATACTGATTGATTTATATATCAATTAATTTCAATTATTATCTTATTTTATAAGTATCAACAAATAATTAAAATGTCAAAACCAGCACCAGCACCATAAAAAAAGGTACCATCAAAGGTTAATCTTCCTCCCCCAGAGGCTGAGCCTGTCAAAGAAGAAGAGCCTTAAGTTTAATAGCACATAGAAACAGAAGGGTTTGGAAGATTTGAATATAGAAATGGTTTAGTATATGAAGGCTAATGGAAATTAGTAAATGGAGTAAAAATGAAACACGGAGAAGGAGTCCTTATATTTTAAGGTAAACAGAAACAAATGAATCAGAATTTCAATTATTAATTGCATTGAAATATATTCAATAATAAGCTTTTTTTTCTCTTTTAATAGGTAGCACGAGTTATGAAGCAGGTAATGAAGAATATAGAGGATCATGGCAAGAAGATAAAATGCATGGATTTGGTGTTTATAAGTAATTTATTTATATTTTGTAGAGTTAAATAAACATTTTCAATGAGATAAAAAATCTAAATAATTGAGATTAGTTTAATAATTGATAGATTTTTGAAAAGAAAGCATAAATATATCTAAAATTTAAATATTAAAAAGATATACAAGTGGAGCAATTTATACAGGAGAATGGTATTAAGGAAAGTAATAAGGAAGGGTAATAAATAAAAAGCATTATTTATTATTTGAAAATATCAAAATTAAAATAATAAATAATAGGGAACTTATGAATTTCCAGATGGTACCCTTTATGAAGGAGAATGGAAAGATCATAAAATGCATGGCGAGGGATATTTTGTTGATAAGGATGGAAATAGATGGGAAGGTAATTCATTCATTCATTTGTTACAAAAATTTATCTTTAATTAATAAAACATAAATAAAATGAATAATTAATTAGGTGAATTTGTTGATGGTATTTATTAATCTAAAATGCAAAAAGAACTTAAAATGGAAAAAATGCTTAAGAAAAAAGAATTAGAAATTAAGCTTAGCTCTACATAATTCTTTGATAAGTTTGCTGACTCATTTACTAAAAGTGATAAGAAAACCATGAAAGAAAATCTCCTCCCTTACTTTGTTACTTAAGAAGAAATAAAATTATATGTTAATGGTCCTTACCCTAAGTTTGAAGATAAGGCTCCAGAGAAATGGTTTAGCATTTATTTATCTATTTCTAAAATCTATTTTAATTATTTTTTTGATAAAAGGAATGAAGTTATTGCTTTTGTTAAAAATTATTCTATGGTAAATGTTTTAAGACATGGGTCAAATGCAAAGATACTTTCACCCAGCAATGTTTTAAGCAGTTAATTTAATGGTTTGGGATAAATTGTTGAATTCTAAAAAGAAGAAGGAGATAGAGTAGTCAAGTTAGTTTTATGCAATGCTCTTGAAAATAGTTGGACTATTGTCTTCTTTTTCGATTCTGCTGAGCCTGAAAAAAAGGGAAAAAAATGAAATTGTTTGTTTGTTTATATAAAATTAATTTATTCTAAATGATAAAATTAACAATATATATTTATAATACTTACTTATTATATATTTTCTTTCAAAGAATGATTTAGTTTGATTGTGTAAATAAGAATTTAATATCTGTATTTTTATTTATTTTAATTTAGCTTTTTAAAGATTTATGTTTATAGTTAAAAAAAAAATATAAAAAAGATCTCTCTTTTTTAAACTGATAAATTACATTAAACCTTACTAAAAATTTGGAAGAAATTTTTGCAAAAAAAAAGTAATCAAAAAAAAAAAATAAAGTAAATTTCTAATTTAACTTAGTAAAAATAGACTGACAAGATGGATCAATTTTTAAATTTGAAACAATAAAAAACTTTTTTAAGCGATCAGTATTCCATTTCTTTTTTAAATATTTTTAATAAAAAAGTAATCTAATAAAAATAACTTAAATATTTGCAATAATTAAATTGAGATAAATGTAGATATTTAATGTCATCTTAAATTTTAAAATTATTCTGAAATATTTTGCTTACTATTTCAGTATTTAATTTTTTGAAGATAGAAAAAAAAAAAATTGAATAAAATTAAGTCATCATATTTTTTTTCTAAAAAAATTAAACAAACCAATTAAATCATTCAGTGATTTTTTCTGCAAATTCTTAATGAAAAAGTAATATAAGAAAAGTATTTATTTAGATTTTTCTTGGAGAATACCAGTAGATAATTAATTTAATTTACAATCTCTAATTTTAATTGCTTACTTATTCAATATTTAATATTTTTAGATACAAAAGAAATAATATCATAAATTTTATATTAGAGTGATATTATATTTTATTTCTAAAGAATTGTAATAAAGTAAATAATATTTGACAAAAATATAGATAATTTTTGGAATAATTTTAGTGAATATCAATAGAATATACAGATTAAAATATTTTCTCTTTTTATATAATATATATTACTTGCAAATTTAGATTAAATATCATTTGGCCATATAAAAGCTGAAGATTTATTTTTTAATTAGTGATTTGAATGTTATTAAAACATATATGAAAATGAATATTTATATTTTGTCTTCTATTTTTATTGAGTGTGTATTTGTATACAAGTTAATAACATATTAAAAGTAATTAAGTAAATTTTCATAAACTATTGGTTAATTGATATATTTAATAAATATACAATCTATTTAATATTAATAGAATATACATACTATCATCAAAAATAAGGAAGGGTTTAAACGCATTTTTACTGGATGCTATGAAATAAAAAGTACCTTTGTTTATACCTGCAGAAAATTTCATTCCAATTGAAAAAGAGAATATATCTGTATTTTTTTGATTGGACTATTCAATACGATTTAAATATTCATTTTTAATTTCCATATTTTTATTTAGGTTGAGCTCAAGTAGTAATCATTTTAGTAGTATGAAGGAGTATTTAGAAAAGAAAGCAGCTAAAGTATTTAATCTAAATTAGATACTTAATAGTCCAATCATTTTAATGAAATATAAAAGAATCCACACTGTAAATATTTAATCCTGGTTTTATTAATGCTGTTAATTGCTTTTTTGGAACCATTTGATAGAAATATGTTCTTAATATAACCAATCTATTTTAATTTTTTTTTTAAATTAATAGCTCAAGCAGGATAAAAAAATTACTCAAAAAACTAGTCAATTTCTAGTAGATCTGAGAAACATACTTTATTTGATGATAATGATTTTATTATAACTGAAGATAGTAATGAAAATGGTATTGCTGCAAGTTTATAATCACTTGATATGAAGCGCTATTCTGATAGAAATAACTATTTCAATAACAGTATTAGAGTTTTTAATCTTCAAAAGAATAAATCCTATTCAAATTTTTAAAATGGAAATGATACATAAGAAATCAGTGAAATTTAAAATTACAAAAGCTATTCTTATACTTAGTATTAAAATGTTGATATATTTAATGATAATAAATAATTCTAGAGTAATTCTACAGATTTCTAGTTAGCTATTTAAATCCCTGTTCAAAGAAATGAAAATATTGTTTAAAGAATTTATAAAAACGATCAAAATATTTAGGATGAAGTAAATGATTCATTGATTTAATCATTTAAAACTATTTAAGATGGGAATAATCACTTTAATTAAAATTAAATACATAATTAAGCTAGTTTGGAAAATTTAATTGATATTTAAGGCTCAGATATCTTGAGTTATGAGCATATCAGCAGTAGATAGATTTAAAGTAAAACTTAAAAAGCATAAGCAAAAATTTTAAATGAAATATGTTAAACTAAAGGAGGTAATAGAGTTCATGAGAGTTCTTAAAATTAATTTAATAATGAATAACTATAAAAATTGCATGAACCTGCAAAATTAGATGATTAGTAGTACAATTAAATATAATTATTCAGAGATTCAAATAATTAAATCAGAAGGGATTCTAACTCTAAAACTTAGGAGAATAAAGCTTTTTAAAAGTAATCATCCTAAACAAGAGGAAGATAAATTGATAAATCAGATGAAAATATTAAAGAAGATGTAAGTCCATCACCACCCAATATTTCAAGAATAGAAGTTTAGAATGAACAATAGATACACCTACTGTATTTAGCTAATAATAATAACATGATAAGATCAGAAAATAGATACTAATCTGAACCTGTTACTCTTTTTATGAATAACGATTCTATCTCACTTTTTCCATAAAAAGAATACTGTGAGACCTAGGACTAGTAAAGTTAAAAGGTTGAGATTGTCAATGATGATTATCAAATTTAACCATATTAATATTAATAAGTTAATGAAGTATTAAATGATTCATTTGAAGCTGAATAACAGCTTCAATAAAATTTATAAAATCACTCTATCTTAAAATCAAATGGTTTTATTGTAAAAAAGAATCCATTAACCTAATCAACTGAATAGAGCCTAAACGAAAGAAAATTCATAAATAAGAACTAAATGTTTTTTTAGCAGATTGAGGAGCAAAAAAAAATGATGAATGAAAGTGAAATTTTCCAAAAAAATAGTAGTCTTCCATTAATAAAAAAAGCAAATTCTGATTTAGATGCTTTTAGATTGCAGAATAAAATTTTAGATAATTAATAGTTGACAGATTATTAATTTTGCAACCAATCTAAAGATACTGATTAAAATCACTCTCAGATCAATGAAAAAGATATATCCTAAATTCTACATCATGCGGAAAGAGAAGATCTTAAAAGTTTCCCATAAACACCAAACAAAATGACAAATTCTAGCAACATAACTGTGTTTTTTCAAAGCTAGCCAGAGATTATTAACTTGATTTTTGAAAACGATATTAATGCATTAAAAAAATTAATTTAGGGTTTTACAAACTAATAAAAAAATATTCCTGATTCAAATGGAAATACTCTTCTTTACTTAGCTACTAGGCTTGCATTAAAATAAGACAGATATTTTGATCTTTTCAAATATTTACTTTAGAATGGGGGGAATCCTAAAATTAGAAACAAAGAAGGTTGGTCACCACTTGACGAAGCTATTTTTTTTGTAAATTTCAAATAAAATTATTCATTTTTAATTTTTTCATTAAAAAAATAGAAAAATGTGAAGCTAACAACAACGTTATTTGAATATATTTATTAATCAAAAAAGAGAAAAATTAATGAGTAATTAAATTAATTAAATACTTTCTTGCCTTTAATTCCAGATTGCTACATAGAAATTAAATGGCATTTTGAAAGTATGATACCTTTTCTTGGATACTTTGCACCATCTGATACTTTTAGGTTCTGGAAAATAGGAACTAATTTCAGACTTGATACAACCTTGGTAGGATTTAACAATTTAAAATGTAAAAGAAGAAACATGAGTCTGATATTTAAAAATCAGAAGTTGTACCTAGTAAATAAATCAAATAAAACAATAACAGATCCATAGGAATAGCTTGATACTGAAGAAAAGAAGAAAATAATTTAAGATTTATTAGAGTCAAAGCCTTTTCTTAGTTCTTTCGATGTAACATAATGCACTGTTCAGCCATCGAAAGCTTGGAATGGAAAAATAATTAAGAAAAAAATAGCAAATTATAATGCAGAATAGTAAATTAATTTTTTTAATTACAAATAAAATAATATTTTCAAAATTCTTAATAAAAAAAGATATAATATGAAGCTTACATATGAATATATTATCAAAAACAAATCAGAAAAGGGAGAGAGTATATATGAAAATAATGACCTGTATCAAAAATCCTTATATCATCACAAAGAATCTGTCAATAACCCACATATTGTCAGATCTGCGTCAATTAATAACAATATAAGCAAAGCAAGTAGTAAACAATCATCTCAAACATCTCATTCTAAAGAAAAAGAAATTAAAAAAACTACTTTTAGTTTATGGATGTCTAAAGATTATCCCATACATTTTAAAGTAAAAAACCCCTGATTAAATATTTTTAAAAATTAATATTTTCTGTTTTAAAAAATAGTAATTCTTACCTGTCTTACAAGTTCTAGAAAGAACAAACCCTATTTTGGAAAAATTAAACGAGTTTCTCAATAAAGATGTAACCCAAATTTTTATTAAATTATAATTTTACATATGTTTTTTAATAGTATTAATTAAATCTTTTTAATAAATAAAGGAAGTAAAAACACTATTCTAAAATGAAGGCTTTCCTGTTAAAATATAAATTCCTCTCAACTATACAATTAAAAGCACCATTGATTTCTCTGATTTCAAGTAAATAAAATACAAAGTATTCCTTTATTCTTAAATTAAAAATATATAGATTTCTTAATAGTGAATCAGAAGAGCTAAGAAATATTTTTGATATTGATCCTACCTACTAAGTAGTACCAAGAAAGATAGCTTAAAAAACATTAACTAGATCGAAGAAAAGAATGATATTAGCAAACATGATTACTGCATGAAAATTTTGTTATATTTAATTAAATTACTAACTACCACTTTTCAAATAAAAATTAAACTAACTATTCTAAATTTAAAAATAAAAAATAAATTGTTTGTACATACTTTATTATATTATATATTATTCTCTATTATCAAAACAATAATCTATCATTTTCAATGTATTTTATTTATTTCAATTACTGAAAATTTTGATTATGTTTAATTAATATTGCTGAACAAAAGTTAAAAAATTTATTAAATGGTCACATTTTTTTAGTAAATCATAATATTTTTAAAAAAACCATGATATAAATTTGAAATAAAGTTTGAAATAAATAATTTTTAACTTCTTCAAATTTAAATAAAAAATGTTTAATTAAATTAAAGAAAATACAAATTAAATAAATTTTTTAATTTTAAGAGAGTTCTTAATTAATTGTGTGAATTTAGTAATCAAATTTTTTAAAATATCATTTTTGATTGTTTGTTAAAATAGTAATAAAAATTTTGAAAATATCTTTTTGCTTTATACTTTTGCAATTTAAAATAATAATCTAAAAAGTATTTCAAATTAAATTCAACAAATATTTATATTTATTAGAAGCATAAATAAATAAATTTTCTTCAATCAAAAAAATTGAAAGTAGTTTTATTTTTTCACATTTTTATAAAGTCAAAAGATTTTAAAATAGAATAGGTAAATTAAATAAATATTTGTTTTATTAAATTTGTTAAAGGTTTTAAAATGAATTTTGTGAACTCAACAAAAAATTAAACTAAATAATAAATTAGAAATACAAAAAAATATAAAAAATCAATTTTTTTTAACAATTAATTAAATAATTTATTTTAAAACTAAAAAGAAACAATCAATCATTTAGGAATCGATAATTATGGTTTGTTTTCATTTGCATATGTAGGAGAAACGTTTCCTGTAGATTCACTTGAAGGTGAATTCTAAATCTTTAGCTCTTACTTTAAATTTTTTAACTAGGTGCTTTCTTTTGCTTAGAGCTTTGAGATATGTTCTAATTATTACTACTAAATTTATAAAATATGATCTTCTTGATTCTTGTTTTCTTCAATTTTTTCATTTTAGTTGTAGCTTGGATTTTAATTTAAATTAACACCTTATTCTTGCTACTATTGCTATCCCTAGATTTTTTCTTAGTCTTCTTTCATTAACTTTTCACTTTCTTTTGCTCTTGCTTGTAGAGGTCTATTAATTTTTTTTTTTTCGTTTGGAGGATTTTAAACATCATACTGTTATTCTAATTCTACAATCAATTTTTTTGAAAATATAAAATCTTTACAAGCTACTTTAAAGAATTTATCCTAATCAATAGTATTATTCTCATATTCAGAATAATCCTTCAGGACTACAAATACTTCTTCAAAAGATTTTGCTTTAAGAAGTCTCTTTTTCTTGAGCTTAAGCAATGCTAAGGCAACTCTATAAACTATTTTCCATTTTTCAAAGAAGAATATGTCCATGATTCTTAAAAAGTACTAGAAAGGTAAGACTGAACTAAACAGAGTCATATACCAACTTGTAGCAAATGTTACTGACTCAATTCCAAATGATGAGAAATGCTCACTAACATCTGGTAAAAACTTTTTAACCAAATGGTCATGCACAAAAAGCTATTTTCTGATACTTCCTACATCTTCATACATTTTTTTGCAATCATAGTTTTCTAAAAGACTAATAATCATATAATAAGACTCTTCATCATTTGTGTATATCATGAATGCCTTTGTTGTTGTTATTATAGACAATTGTTTTTTATTTAAAGATATTAAAAAAGTAAAATTCATTCAAATGAAGTTTAGCCTTGTGCTTATTTTAATAATACTTTAAAAAAATTCTTATCAGATTTTTCTTCTATTTTATTAGAAATTCATCCTTGAACACAATAAAAAAACTAAATCTAAAATAAATAAAAAAATGTTACTGCTGCTATGAAATTAAGTCCTTAGCAATATCCCATATCTTCATGAGTAAGAGAGACAGCTTTTAAGACATTTTTCAAAGATTCGATACCTGTGTTCTTTTAGTCTCTAAAAAGTTAATGGTTTGGAAAGGTTCTATTTAAATCTGCATCAATATCTGTCTCATAAGGAAAATCTGCTTGCTTAATGAGCTAATTGTATCCAGATTCAATATATTTCTTTTTAAGAGCATCAATTTGACAAAGATGAGGCCAAACTTTCAGCCTTATACCATCAGGAATACCTTTTCTGATTCTTGTTTTAAATTTCTCATTTTTACTTTAAATTAACTATTCAATCGATGGTAGCATCTTTCTCCATTTCTCAACTCTTGCATTTACTTTTTTGAGTTCTTTTTTATCACTTTACATGCTAATTTTAGAAAGAGGAAGATAGAAGCCATATTAATCATAATCATATTCTTCATCTTGTTTTTTCTTGAAAGCAGCTTTTGCGGCCATTGCTTAAAATCTTTATTAATTTCTTTTAGTGAATTTTTAATAATTTGTGCTAATTATAAATTTTAAGAATCAATATTTGACGAGTTTTAAATAAATATATGCTTGATAATCAAATGAGCTATCAAAGAAGAAAAAATAATTTCTACTATTCCTTGTGATTTAGTGAAAGAAATTCATCTTTTTAGCAACAAAACTAACTATTAAAAAAATGATAAATTTATTTTATTTTAAGTAAATTATTCTGTTAATTGTGATATTTTTTAAACAAAGGAATTCTTTTTCTTTTATTATTTTGACACTTTTCAAAAAACAAAAAATTTTCAATGTAAAAAATAAACCATGAGGTTATCTATACTTTCAGGGAGTTTTGATTGGTTAAAAACATTTATTCTCAAAAAAGATAGCTAAAATATGTAAAATAAAATTTAATGAAAGAACAATAAAATAATCTAAAATAATATCAGATATTACAATTTATTACTTGACGTTTAGAAAAATACTTACTTGAATATTTGCGATTGGCTAATTTTTCAATTAGTAATAACAACAACAATAATAATAACAATCCAATATTAAAAACTAATAAATGTTATTGGCTTTGGATGTTTTTATTTATTAATGTAAATTCTTGCTAATAATGTTATTCAAAGTTAATTAAATTTAAGCCACGCAAATTATTTACAATAATATCTAAAATATAGATTGTTAGCTAGTTTATTAGGTATAATATAAATATTCCTCCGAGTCTAAATCATCAAAAAGCTTGTTGATAAATTATAATGAGCTAGATATAGTCAGCTTTTTTGATTGATAAAAGATACTCAGTAATTTATCAAAGACTCCTTCATTTCATTTCCTCTTAATTATCTCTAACTTAAATCATCTTTATTGATATTAGGGTCCATTACAAGTAGAAGGATATGCAAGAAAATAATCAAAGAAGCCAGATTTAATAGATAAGACAATATATTTTAGAATAGATTTGGATAAAAGATAATTTGAACATGCACCAACAAAGTTAGATTTTAATAAAGCCCATAAAATGGTTGCATTTTCTGTAAATATCAATGCACATCATCACTCATTTTCATTTAATTATCATAAATTTTATATTTTAAGAAAGAAATGTTTGACTAAGTTTTACAAATGAAAATGAGAATCTTTTCTATTTCATAAAAAATAACTTATTTATTCTTAAAAAAAGGAAATTCTAGAGATCCATTAGATGAGTTAAGAAAGCTAAAAAAGTTGGGGATATTTTATTACTTTTGAGTATAAAGCAAAAATGAAAAGGCCGTTGACTTTAATATTAGAAACTGTTCAAATATATTAGCAATTTGTATCTGCAATATCTTCAATATATGATGTAGCTAGAAAAGTACATTTGCTCATTTACAATTAAAAATAGATACAACATAATTAAGAGGAGTATTTAAACTAGAAGAATGTTGCTTCAAATGCAGATACTTCCAAGCTAACTATAAAAAGGAGAGTAGATATATATAAGAAGAGAAATCAATCTGCTTCCTCAACAAGATAAAATAATTAGAATTTGAATAAAACTTACAATTTAGATGAAGAACCAAGGGTCAAATAAGTTACTGAAAATCTTTATTCTTAAGAACTATCCAAAAAATCTGTAGATATTTCTAATAAATCTGAGGAAATAGCCTTAGATTAATATCAAAATCATTTTTTTGGAAGATGTGTAAACAGAGTTATAAAGACAGTTAATAATCCTGAATCATCAAAAGTCTTGCAAGAAAATTAGGAAAATAAGAATGCAATTAAACCTAAAAATGAAAAAAATTAAATAGAAAACAACATTTCTAATCCAGGCAAAAGCCATTAATAGGAAGTAGGAGTAAGAAAGAACTTTAGGTATTAAGAATAAAATTATGGAAATGATGATCAAAATAACCCAAAAAATTACAATTAAAATGTGTCATAAACAGTTCCATAAACAAATATTCATACAAAAAGACCTTCTATTTTTACAGATAGAGACTAAACTAACCCAAACTAATATAACAGTATTGCAACTCCATACAATAAAACAATATCAACTATTACTCCTAGACATAGTAGTATAAGTGCTCGTTCTAGAAAATATAAACGACAAAAAAATATTAGCTTTGATCATGGAAATCCTTCTTAAACTTTAAATTTTTATGCTGAAAGCAACAAAAAAGGGAGTAACTTAGATAACTAAATAGATAAATTAAATAAAACAGCTTTGGCTTGCAATTATTATGAACCTTAAATAGATGCTAATAAGCAATAAAAAGATATTGATAACAACAGCTAATAATCTGGGTAAAGTAAAAATAACGATTAAGAATTTTATCCTTCTTTCGCCAAGAATACTATCAAAAATTAAAAAATTACAGCTATGAATGTAAAATATTTAATTAATTTATGAAAATTCATAATTTTATTTAAAAGTAATAAGACTAATCTGAGTGGAGCTTAGCTTCTATCAAATCTCCAAAAATTAAATCAGATGATAACCAAAAAGATAATAACCCTCGTTTATTTTTCCCAGAGTAGAAAAAAATTAAAATAATAAGAAAGAGAAGCTCTAAGCTTTCTAGCACAATGTAAGATAATATTTTAGATCTATTTATTTAAAGTTTTTTATATTTTTTTATTAGAGAGGATGAAAATGATCTAACAGAATTCTAAAATTAGTTAAAACTTCTTTAAAATCAGAATAATTCATCTGAAAAATCTAATCATTTGCTATCCGATTTATCTAAATTTAAACTGAAAACTGAATAATAAGACGAAAATTATGAATCAATTGAAGAAAATAAATAAGAAATGAATAAAAAATTAAATTTTGACTACTAAGATGAACAATTAATTATGAATTAGTAACATAAGGAATAAAAATTAGAAAACCCCAAATTATTCGAAACAGAAAAATAAAATCAACAAGATACTTTTAATTAACACAAAGATAAATCCAAATAATAATATATTATCAAGTAACAGTAGGAAAATATTTAATAAATGTAACACTCTTCTTTATTGAGACCAAACAGTTCCTATAGTAATAATTAAAACTAATCTTCTCCAAAAAAATACGGAAACATTCCAAAGCCTTAAAGTGGGTAAAAGTCTGGTTAAAAAAACATTGATCTATAAAAGAATAATTTAATAAATGACCTAGCAAAATAACAAAAGCCTTAGATGAGTACATATTATAAGTAATTATATGATTTCAACTAAAACATAGAAATGAATGATGATGATAATATAACTGAAAACGAGGGTATAGATATTGATGCATACAAAATTATTTTGCAAAAAGACAATTAAAATGAATAAAATGTTGTTGACGAAGGTTATTCATAAAGAAAGAAAGCAAATTCGATATGTAAAAATGATCAAGAGGAAAAAATAATTCTGGAGAAAAAAAAGTAAATTTTAGATGAAGAAAGAAACAAAGAAAAAATATCAGAGAGACAAAAATCTATTTCTCCTTTAAAAAATCAGACAAATAAGATTTAATAATAAATTAATAATCAGAAATAAGAAGATTCATCATATTTATTTAATTAATAAAAGAATGATATTTAACTTTAATAAACTAAAATTTCCACAACTTAATAAAAAACATAACCAACAATAACCTCAGAGAATAATTAATTTAATTAAGATTCCTTCAAAAATTTATTTGATATAAATGTCAGTTAAACTAATTTTGATAAATAAGATTCAAACGAAAAAAATGCACATGATCTTAAAAAAATAAAAAATGAAAATGAAGAATAAAAAACTTAAAAAAAAGAAAATTAATTGGTAGGGGATTTACTTCAAGAGAACAATTTGATTAAATCTTAAAACAGTAATACCTAATAAATTAAAGAAATTGAATCTAAGCATGCAATAGAATACCATGACTTTGATAATTCTTTTGATAAGGATGATACTGATATAGAAATATTTTCTTAAATAAAAAAAGTTGATGAGATCATAAAAGTGATAGAAAATTAAACAACATCTTTACTATAAAATAAAAATTAATTAAATATGCATTAAGAAGAATAAAAAACTTAATATCAATAGAAATAAAAAGAATCATACAAAATTAGCAATATTGAAGCTACTGAAATACCTAGTTTTGATGATTTAGAAAATTAATAATAAAGCATTAATCAAGATTAAATAAAATCAATTGGAAGTGATAGAAGTATAGAATAACCAAAGAATTAAGACTAAAATTATGATTGGATTTGTCTCAAAGACCCTAACTACAAGCCTTCCACAAGTCCTCTTAAAGAGAGATTATATGTTGTAGAAGATGAAATTCCTGAATAAAAACAGAATGTGAAATCTAATGAAAATAATAATAAACCAAGTGAATTAATGATAGTAATGGTCAACAAAAACTAAAACACTTAGATTAAGAAAAAAGAAATACCTATTTTAAGATAAAGAGATGTTTTTTCTGACGAATTTTGGAATCCAGTTACTTAACCAAAGAATTACAAAATAACAAACTAGCCACCTAATTTAAATGAAATTAAATCAAAGAATAAATAAGTTTTGGTTCCTGTAAAGGTAGTTTGTGAAAGTGAAGACATTAATCCAAAAGAAACTAATAAAGAATAAAAGCAATAAAATAACACCGAAAAATGTTAAAAAAATGAAAATAAAGCTCTAAATAATAAAGATGAGAATGAAAACAAAAACAATCAAAATTAAGTATAATAAGATACAAGCTATTAAAATACAAATATATTTGATGAAGTCAAAGATTTTTTTAAAATTTAAGCCAAATAAAACAATTAAAAACAATAAAAATAGAATTTCAATAACAATAACAATAATCCTATTAACAATTAGAATTAATAAGATTCAAAAGCTAATCAAACTAAGGTTTAAAATAATTATGATGATTGGGATGATTATTACTGATTTTAAAATAATATATTAATGAATGAAATCACTAACTAAAAAACAAAAATAAATATATTTTAAATTAATTTTATTAAACACAATTTGAATCAATCAATGATCAATTTATCTATCAACCATTTCAATTAAAATTAAGTTAAATTAATTTAATTATTTTTAATTTTTATATAAATTCTATATTATAAAATTTTAATTTACTAACTTATTTTTACAATAACTCATAATTTCATTTTTACATCAAAATCAAACAATTTTTTATTATTCATTTTATTCAATGCATATTTTTTACTCTCATTCAATAATTACTAAACCTCAAATAAATCTTAAAATTTAATAATAATAAATAGTGAAATGAGATTACTAATAAAATTGTTTTAAAAACGAAAAATAATAACCTAAAGATATTTTTTAAAAATTAATAACCCGTAAAAATGGCATTGTATTATATTTTAAAACTGTATTTTTACGATTTCTTTAATTTTTATTTAATCGAAATTCACAAATAGATATTTTAGTTAGTGTTCAATATTCTGATAAACATTTGAATTTTTTTCCTTATTTATAAAATTTAAAATGACAAAATGAATAAAATACCACAAATATTTTAAACTATTATTATTAATTGATAAAAATAAATAGAATATCAGTATTCAGACAATTATCTAAGAGAGTTAATAGAATCTTCGATTTTTTTAAATTGAAAAGATAAATTTCATTCTATTTACTATGTATCATTTATATCTATGTACTCTACATCTCCTTCTTTTTCCTAAGAAACATTCAATGAGTAGCTATTTTTCATTTGATCTTGCTAAATCTTAATAGAGTTGTTTCTCGATTTTGAATAATTTGCATCAGGTCTTTCTCTGTTCTATATTTTTTTATTAAAATTATCTCCTTACTTTTAAGAACTAGTAGCATCATTTTTTTGCTCATGCTCATTTTAATTGCTCACTAGGCTTAAACTTTTATCCTAACCTTGTTGCTTTTAGATAAGACTACTTTTTCTTTCTTTATTGCTAATTTATTCATATTACTGAAACTCTTCTTACTCTTAATTGTTTTCTAAGTCCTGATTTGAATTGAAGCTTTTAATCTAAGCTTCATATTTATTTTCAAAGTTAAGGCTATTTTGGTTTTCTACATTATTGTCTAATGGACTTCCTTTAGATAAATTATTTTTAATATCCATCTACTTTTTTGAGGATTATGGTCTTGCAAATTAGTTTGAAAGGTTCTTTTATTTATTATTTTTAGAGCTTTCTCCTCCATTAGTTTCATTCAATATTGAATTTTATCTAGATGATGGATTTTTCTGATCCGAATCTATTTAGTGACTGTTATTATTATTATTTTATTATTAAATTTTTTAGTTTTCTTCTCTTTCTTTCTATTAATTTTTATTGGCTTTTTAAACATTTTCTTTATCAAATTTATACTAATCGTTTATGTTACTCTAGTTATTTTATTTTTTTTCAATAATTTGTAACTTTTAAACTAAGTTGGATTAGTTTTCTTAGGTATCTAGGTTATATTCATGATTAGATGGAATTCTACTTGAATTTTTAGAATTGTAACTTGGGCTTTTATCTATTTTATTGTTTTCTTCTTCCTATTCAAATTCTTCCTCTTCATACTTATTTACAACTTAGAATTTCTTGTTTGGAGCATTAGAATGATTTGTTTTATCATTTTGATAAAATTAAGATTAAACCTAATTTTAATGTCTTTGATGATTGAAAGGAACTTTTTCTTGCTTTGATTCATCTTCACTCTCATGACTTTCATCAATTTTATCAAGTAATTCTTTTTTATTTATTTGATAATCCATATTGTCTTCATCATAAACTTCAATCCAAGCTTCCTTTTTCTAAATGATACTAAAATCATTTGAAGGTTATTAAATTATCTAATATATAAATTGCTTTTTTCCTTGACTTGGTATTTCAACTTCATTTTTTAGACTCCATTTATCTATTTTATGAATTAATTATATTTTAAGTTTATATAAAAATAGTTAACATTACCTTTTTTATCATAAGTCAGGCTTTTTCCATCATATTTCCATATTGAAGATAAATTTTCACAAAGTATACTCAAGGCTATTTATGTATCTTCAGATTCAAAATATAAACCATAATCATGAATTATAGGTTCTACTACTACATAATGAAAAATATCAACTTGCTGATCAAGAGATTTAAAGTTAAATTACAACTAAAGTGTGTTAGTATTTAGCAACGTTGCTATCATTCCTTACTTATTACTGAGAGATACATAAGTGAATTTTTGTAATATAATAAAATTGTCATCTAAATCTTCTAATTTTTAATTTTCCTTTTTTAGAAATAACTCTTCTGCGGGATATTCCACAACTAGCATGTTTTTTAAATTTTTTTAGGTTTCTGAATTGCTTTTTGAAGCAGGGACAGTATAATTTCCTTAATTAGGTGACTAAAAGTTCAATTTAGTTACTACTCCTTTTGGATGCAAAGGTGTTTTTATCTATGCAGTATATCCTGAAAAATTTTATTCCACAATTAAACATTTTCTCTCAATATCTATATTGAGGAGAGGTTTAACCTTTTTAAACAAAATTTCTAAGTTATACCTAAGCATTTGCATTTTTAATTCAAGTGAATCTAATAAGTAATCATCTTAATGTTAAGTAGTTGACTTTGAATCTTCAATTGAAAATATATCTCTCAAATTTGATAAATTTATATAAAATTTGCATTAATCATCTATTTCTACTCCTTAAGCAGATTAAATATCTTAAAAAGCAATTATTAAATTAAATGTAATTTCATCAAAAACACAGCACATCCTTCCTTTTTGAATTGCTGAGACCATACTACTCTTAGCTCTTACCGCACTATTCATATAAGGAGAGATTACTTAATATTCTGGTGGAATTAAAGTAGCCACTTCAACATGTCCTTATTATGTATGAATCTTTCTTTCTATGGGCTTTATTGGTGTTTTATTCCCATAATAAGCAGACTCTACTCTTCTCTGTTGACTCTACTTACTGTTTTAAAATCCTAATTTTTCTACATTATTTATTTCATCTTTTATAGTTTCAAAATTCCATTTTTTATTTTGATTTTTAATTCTTTCATTTTCTTATGAAACAATTTTTTATTTCATTTATTCTAACTTCTTTTTAAAATTTTCATTATTGCTCTCACTGACAGATGCATTTTTGCTTATTCCTTTCTCACTAGAATAATTTTTTTATTTTAATAATCCTTTTTACTAACTATCAAGTTGGCTCTTTTAAATATTTTTTTCTGATTTTAAATTTTTGTTTTCTTAAAGGGTTGCTGTTGTGTCTTCAAAATGGAACATTTTATCATGCTTTTCTTTATCAACTTAAGTTATATTTTTTGTACTTGAAGATTTAATTACAAAACTCCTCTTTGAAGTCTATTATTTTTCTCTTTATAAATAATCTTGATATCTATTAGCTGCTTCAATGACTGTATCAGGTATCAATAATTTTGGATTTACTTTGTACTTTCTTCCTCCAACCTCTTTCTTTTAAGGTTTTTAATCTAAAATTTCTTAAGCTGTCATAGGTCTTATTGTACTTATTTTTGTATACTTTCCTTGCATCTTTTTAGCTAAAAAGAATGCAGGGTGATTTTAATCTACAGATTATTATTCCTTAGAATCTTATCCAGGTGATTTATATTATGAATTACCAAAGATAGGATCATTTCCCTTTTACCTTTGATTTTAATTACTTTTATTTCTTCTAATCAACATTTAATCAATTTCAAATATATTTATTCTTTTTTCAGAACTCTTTGGTGATTCCATAACACTCTCTATTAAATCAGAGGCTCTCTAAACTTTAGAGTTTCCATTTGAGCTTTAATCATAGTTTTCATTTATTTTTTATTAACTCATCTTAAATTAATTCATTTCTTTAAAGTTGTCAAAATATAACTAATTATAATATTAAGGTTTTTTATTTGAAGAATTTAGATTAACCTTTATATGTTAGGGTGGCTTTTAGTACTTATTCTTGTATGATTCTATTCTTGCTTTAGTATTTGGTATTTAAGATTCGTTTTGATCATCTTCTATCTCTTCATCACTATAGAGTAGATTATAAATATTCGAATTTATTGCTTTCATTTACTGCTTATAATCAATAACAGTACCTTCTAGCTGCTTTTTAAGTATCTTTCTTTTTTTAATCTCATCAGATGAAACTATATTTTTTCTTTGTAGTTAAATATCATTATTTTTGAATCCTTATTTTTGATCTTTTTACTCATCTGCATTAGCATCTTCTATAGAATTTTAAGTCTTAATAGCAGCTAATTCATTATTATTACTATTATGTTATATTGAATTAAGATCATTGGAATAGTATTCAGGGCTTTCATTGATCTTACTATAATATTTTCTTTGCTTGCCTTATTCCATATTGCTTGAATTACTAACATGTTGCTAATATTTCTAAAAAATATATTTAAACGCATTAAATTAATTAGAATTATATTTACTTTATTAACAACTTAAAATGATTAGTAAAATTATAATGTCAGTGGATGATTATCCCCTAAGTATTCCTTTACGATCATATATGCACTGTAAAAATTTTTAATGCTCCGATCAAACAGCTTAAAATACTATTCTTCAGTGGCGAAATTGTGATAGGCAATACCTAGCTCTGTTGCAATATCTTAAAATTCTAAATTTATTTATTTAGTTTACTCTTCTCTTTAGTAAAAATCTTCTTCTAATTTGCTGTTATCTACCTTTGAGTTAGATAGCATTGAATTTTTAAAGTTCTTCATATTTAAATATTTCTCTTGATGTTATTTTTTTTATTCAAAAACCTTTTCAAACTAATTCTTAAGCTCTTTCACTGATGCCTTTGCACATTTAATAGCTTCTTAATGCCTAATTATATTACTTTGTTAAAAAATAAATAATTCGGTAAATATTAATTACCTTCCCATCTCACTAAGTATAGCACTTTTATTTAAAAATGTAATTCCTAAATTTGTTGATACCTAATTTTTTGCATAAACATTCTCAGCTTTTTCTAATAATTTTAATGCACGCTTCTAATCTTTACATTTGCGAAAATAGCAACTCAAGTTATTGTAAGTTAATATTTACATATCTGGAAATCCACTATAAGTTTATACTAATAAATCACACTCATTTAATATAATCAAACTAATATCTAGCTTCTCTTGATTCAAAAACTAAATGGCTACTTCAATGAGCAGTTTTAAGCTTTTTCTAAAGTATTATGCAAAATTCTTTTAATTATGATGATTGAAGTATTCATCTAAACCTTTTAGTAAAAATGAAATTGGTAAAAAAAAAGTAATGTATCATTTTAAATAAAATTTCTACTACTATAATATTAAAATAACTCTAACAATTTACATGTTTTTAAGTCTTTTAAGCATTTTTCAGCATCTTCTTCAGGATTTTAAAATTTTAAAAGCAATTAATCTATAATCTATTAATAATCTTCTTCTTTTGTAGCCTTTTCTAAAACTGTATTACTGTTTATTAGAAAAAATTATTGTTTACAAGACATGTCATTTTTACTGGCTTTCAATTTCGTTAATGCAAATGTAAAAAAAAAATGTTACTCTTTTTCTTTAACCTGATCTTCTTCAATTCCATACTATTCATAATCTGAAGAAAACTCTTCAACATGTTCAGACATTTCTTTAAATTAGCCTACTTATTATGGATAGTTTTTTCTTAAAATAAATTTATGATATTGCAACAAGTAAGTGAATGTATTAATATTATAAATTTGCTAATTATTTGCTAATTAAATATCAAAGAATTGTTTATTATTTTTCAGTTTTATTTAAATATTGATTATTAATAAAATTAAATTTAATAGTTAATATTCTGATAGAACAACATAAAAAAAGTAGATTTAATTACAGATCTATCTTCAATTTCATGCTTCTTTTAAATCTAAATTATAACTAAGATATTTACTTTTAAAATCATTTAAATTTTACTCATACTATTTTAAATTAATTTCTGAATCTTTCATAAGTCATAAAAAATATAAATAAAATTATCATTTTATAAAAAATATTTATTATTTATAAAAAATTTAATCTTGTTCTATGATACTAATTAATTTTTCATTTTTCAAATACATTTCATTCAAAAGATTCTTTAGTTTTATGTTTTTTTAAGTTAAGCTTAGTTAAAATTTATGCTCAAGTTATTTTAAAAGTCTTTAACTCTAAATTTCTCAAAAAAGATTTAAACGTTTTTTTTTGAATCATATTATTTTTATTTAGTTAATTTAGGATAATTTAAATATTCTTTATAATTTTTATTTTAAATGAAAAATAAGGCTAATAATGCGTAATATTATTTGTGCTTATATATTTCTTTCTTTACCCTAAATAATTATGACTTTCATTCAAAAAATTTTTTTAGATTAACTTATTTTTTAGTCCATTAGAGGTAAAACTGGATGACTGAGAAGATATTTAGAATTCTTAGATTTAGATTTCTTAACAAATTATTATTTTTTTAAAAGGAAAATATTGTTTTTGAAAATTATTGCTTTATTAACTCAGCTTTTTTAAAAGCACTTGATTGAAGATATTTAGAATTTTTAATTGTGATTTTGTATCAAGATCTAGATCTCTTTCTAGAATTTTATTTTTTTAATATTTAATAATTATTTTGCAAATATCAGAAAAATATAGATTTAATGAAAGATTGATCATAAGTTTAAGGTTTATTTTCAATATAAATAATTAAGATATAAATTTAAATTAGTGTTGATAGGTTTTTAAATTAATTTTTCACTCTTAATGCAGCAAAAGACAAATAATAAATAATTTCAACTAAAATAAATAAATTAATTCAAATAATTCAAAAATTTTTTTTAGTCCTATCTTTTTTTTAGTTGAGCTCAGGTAAAATGTATGATTAATAGTTTTTAGAATTATTAATAGTGGATTTTTCATCAAGATTTTAATCTACCCAAGGAGTTGTATTGGTTTTTATGTAACACTATTCTTATTCTACAACTCTCTTGCTCATAGGTAAATCATAGATTGATTAAAAGGACTTATCTTCTTACTTCAAATACTAGTTTGTTTTACTTTAAGTAGGATTTACTCTTAAAAAGTTTATACTATTGTCTATTGAATTGTTATTTAGACTACTTGAAACAATACTTTTTTTCCTAAAAGTAGCAGGCTAGCAATCTCTTTTCCTTTCAGTTTATATTTAATTGTTTAGTTTGTTCAAGTTAGCTTAATTAAAAGAAAAGCTTTGCTATTATTCTAATTCCTTACCTTACAAAATTTACTATTGATAACTCTTTCTAGCAGTTTTATGAATACTATCATTATTTTTATTCGCTGAATTTAGAAAATATATCTCTAAATCATCTTTTTTAATTGTTGGGCTTTAGTTAAAATCTTGTTCATAATTTCTTTTTTTATTATCTATTGTAGTTAATTATTACTGTTCTTTATTATATTATTATCCACCTTGGTTTTTTAACTAAACTATCTGCATCATTTTTTTATTAATTAAATCATATTTTTTTGTTTTTATTGTAGAAATATCTGAATGAAATTCATTAGAATCATCATTATTTTCTTAGTATTCATATTAATCTAGATAAATTTATTAGTTTTAGCTTTAGTTTGATTATTTTTCAGAACTTCTTTCTTAATTTCTATAGAGCAACTAAGAATAATTTATAGTATTATTGCCACTTTAATAAATCGGTTGGGTTTGTGACTACTTCTAAATCTCATATTTATCTTAACTATTATGATAACCAGGTGATTACTAAGTATGCTTTAAGTCATTTATCAAGTAGTATTTACTTTTATTTCTCCCTTTTTCTTCATCAAAAAAATTTTTTCCCTAATATTTAATCATACCTTATGTAGCATTTTCAATGTTTGTTTTCTAAATATTAATAAAATATATAAAAAGATGTTTCAAATTTAAAAGCAAAAAATGTTTACTTGATCTCTCCAATATTTAGATGCTGAAATTGAATTATTTTTTTAATATGAATTTTATTATTTTAATATTTGATTAATGGTAATTGTAGATTAGTCAGGTTAGGTTTGATTCTTTTATTCTATAGATTGTTAATAATTTATTGAATTTATGTTAGACTATGAGTAATTTAAAGAATCTCCTTTTATTTAAGAGCCTTATTTTTAAAATTTATCTTTGCTCAAAGTAATTCCATATTTCTTCTATTCATAATGTTAAGCAATTTAAGAAAATTCTTATTCTTAATCGAATTCATTATCTTCTTCATTTGGGTTAAATTATTAAAGCTATTGAGAATCAGGTAAAGACAATTTTCTTTACCTAAAGCTGTCACTTTTTTGCATTGTACTGGGGCGATTACATTCCTCTATTCTTGATTTTTGACAATCATTAAAGTTTGGATATTACCTATATGTAGGCACAAACAGCATTTAATTTTCAGGTTATTTGTATCTAGTTGTCCTCATAGCACTTTAGGCTCTTTTTTATACGATTTTAGGTTTAGGGGGAATATTATCACTCTATTTGTCAGTATTGATGTGATTCTTAATTAGATTTTGTATTTGTTAAATATTTATATGTTATTTTTAGGCTGACTGAATGTTCTTTTATGAGCTTTTCTGCATGCAACTAGAGCTGGGCTTTATAAATAAAAGTTTAAAATGAATACAAATTAAGATCCTAATCAATTAAAAAATACTCTTTAAGCCATTATGGTATGATCTTTTGTAGAAAAATTAATAAGTTTATAGCTTCCATCTCTAAGTGACTCTCTCAACCCTTAAATCTCTTCTTGATTAATCTCATTAACAACTTCTTCATACTTATTATCCTGATGTAGAAATGATTTATTTGCTGGCAATATACTCTGCTAAATCTTAATGCTTTCTTAACTATTTTAAGGATTATTCACACACTTAGAATTAGATAAAGGAAATCTTGTTAATCTCTTAATGATCTATTTTTTTTATTGATATTCCTACTATTGTTGATGCGAGTTAATGTGGGGCTTCTATGTGTAAAGTTTAATGAACATTCTTCTATTTTCCTCAGTTAATCTAGCAGAATCTTGTTATCTCTTTTTAACTCTTACTAAAAGCTGATTATTCTACTTTAATTCATACTTTTATTCTTTTTAAGAAACTATTTATAAAACATAAAATATTTTTTAATAAACTAATTGCAAAATTGAATCCAAGATTTTATTTTAAAGTTAGTATTGTTGTATGATTACTTTAATTTTAAACATCTTTGGCAGAAATATCAACTATTTTCTTATACAAAAAGTTGTTTTCTTTTTCAACATTATTATACATCTTATATGATTTCCATGGCATATTGGTATAGGTCTTTTAAAATAACTAAACAAGAAAAATTTAGGTGAGCTATTAGAAATAAATCAAATTACATCTTTCTCTTGTTAGAACTGGCTAACATCTTTAGTCTAGCTAAATTATTAGGACTTTAATTATTCGTTCATGAATCTATTGAATTTGAGAACTTAATTTACAATAACAAATAACAATTTTCAGATACTATTAAAATTAATTTGATAAAATTTTATTAATTTTTTTTGTTGTGTTAAAAAAAGATCAATTAATGATTGAATGATTGATTTAATGGCTATCGCCAACAGCTATATTATAAAAATATTTATCCACTGAATTTTGTAAGATTTAATAAAAAGGGAAAATTTAGAAAGACAAAGAAATATAATAATTAGAATTTAAACAATATAAATAGATTAAATATTTTTGAATTCATTTGTCATTCCACTAAAAATTATTTATTTCATTATTTTATTCTTTGTTAATGATTTGATTTTTAAGTAGTGAGCTTCTTGATACATTGCTTTGCATTTGCTATTTTTAAGCAGGTTTATTTATTACAAAAGATTTAGATTTCATATTGGTTGTAGAATCTGCTGCATTTTTAAAGTTTATTGTTCCTTCATTTTAACTCTTTATTTAAAAATTGTAATGTTTTAAATTAAAATAAAATAAATAAAAATATTTTACATGCTTCTGTTGCTAAGGCAGATAAAAAGAATTTTAGATATGAAATTGTTAAAAGCTTCTATTTTTTACTTAAAATTCTTTTTATTTCATTTATCTTATCTAAGATTAATGGATTTAATAACTTTTGTTAAATGATTTGTCATCAAACTTTTCCAAGTATTTTGTGAAGGATATTTAAGAAACTGCTTGATTTTTATTAGTATTACTTTAACCTAAACGAGGTCTAAGATGACTTGATTATCTCAAAGGTTTATTTGAATTTGCAGCTATTTAAGATCTATCAATTTGATGAGATAAGTTTGATCTTTAAAGATCTGCTTAGTTATATTCTCTGTCAGTAATTTCATTACTATTTTATATATAGCTTTTTACTGAGTTATGCTTTGAAATATTTGACACAGCTGAAAAAGGTCTATGATGATTTTTAGCATAGTGTGATCTCTTAGATGTTGGTAGATTTGAATTATTTGTTTCGAAATTTGCACTACTGGTAAATGATTTGCTTCCTGCCATGTTGGCTCTACTTTAACTTGGAGACATATTTTCTTCATTATGTTATTTGACTTTCTCCATATTAAGAGGCATTTTTAAAAGTTTTTTATTATCTTGGCTTTACTCTGTAAAATACACACTACTTCTAGCTTTTGCTTACTCTTCTTTTAAAAACTTCAGATATTCTGATTTAGATATTTTTTAGGTTTCGTCCTCTGATTACGAAGTAGGTATCCTGTCAACAAAATCTTCGTACTAACTTTCATTATTTTTAAAAGATTTATCTGTTTTATTATTTTCTGTTACCACAGATTTATAGAGCATAGCTTTAATTATATTTAATAAAAGATAACTTAAAAAAAATAATAAACTAAAAAATACATGTTAATTATGATTCAAATTCTTCTGTTGCCAGTAAAATAGAGTGATATTCTTCTCTTATTATATTATCCTGAAAATTTTTAATTTTGGTTAGTTCATTTTATCCTAAAATAGAACTGCTATCTTTGCTACTTGTTGTTTTTAGTAACTGCAATGCAGAATTTTTACTTTTAGCAAAACTATTTTTATTAATTGATAGATTAACTGAATCCTATTTATCAGATTTCGATTAACTTTTGCCTAGACGCTCATGAAATTCTAATACACCCCATAAAAACAATAAGATTAATAAATAATTAACAAAAAATGTGTTTACTCCTAGCTATTTCCTGCATATGCTAAAAATTAAAAGTTTCAAAGTAAGGATTGCTAATTTTTTTCTATTTTCTTATGATATTCAAATAAGAATTAGGATCTTCAAACAGGTTTTCTATATTTTATACTTACCAGTTCAGTTTCTATTTTTTATTAAAAACATTTTTAGTTCTAATTTTACTTTATAAAATACCTTAACAAAATTCTTCAAGAAAGCTAAAAAATTCTTTGTTAAATTATGCTGAGAACCTAGGTGATCTCTTGCATTCATGTATGAATTAAAATAAGATAAAAATGCCATTTCTAAATCATCACTTTTTTCATATTCTATACCTAAGTTGTGCAAGGCTAAACTTAAATTCTAGTGAGAATATAAGAACGACTAAGATTTTTTTCTTGTTTTTCCATCTATAATTTCTCTGACTAGCTTTTGATTAGATTCATTAAATGATATAACAGATTGCTTGAAGAATTTTATTGCTTGTTCATTACTATTTATTTATATAACATTTTTATATTGGCTATTGTAAAAATTATGTAATTCTTAAGAATTTATAATATAAAAAATCCTTTAAGTTACTCGTTTAATTTTGATAGCAAAGAACCTATGTTTAAATAAGTTAAACCTTTTAAAAATGGTGATCCATGCTAGTTTGATATATTTAAGGCTTATTCAACTACTTAAAAAGCACTATGATCATCTCCAACACAACGAAAATAATGCCCTATAAAAAGCAAGCAAGTTATTCTTATATGATGAAATTAGCCATAATTATGAGGCTAAGTCAGATCATCCAAAAAAATTAAGAGTTCAATAGCATTTTCATATTCTTTTTAATGGAGTTATGTCTTAATTATCTGTAAAAGTTTGCTTAAGTAAAGCTAAGCAAACGACTCAAATAAATGGTTTTAAAAGTTTAATTTAACCTATTTTAATACTATAAAAATAGCTTTAACTTCTCTTCTTAAAATTAATAGCATAAATCATAAATATATTTATACAAATAGCTTACTTTCTTTTATGCGCTCAATATTAGGAAGTATAATATTTTGCTAAATTGAAAGCAGACAGTTTTCTAAAGGTAGTTGATACTTTAGATTTATTTACTCCATTTCGTCCACATTTAAAAGTTATGAATAGTTATTCATTAATAATTGAGTTTTATTGATCTTTATTGTCTCATTATTCATACTTAAATGTGCTTCAGCATTTTAATTATCACTTGATAAATTGCTTTCTTATATATGTTTAAAATCATGATCATCCATCTTTTTAGTACAATAAAATGCTTTGGCAAATAATTTTGAGATTTTTGGAAAATTAGTTGCAAATCTTATATTATTTAAGATAAGTAGAAGTTATAATAATCTCCTTAGTGAGCTTGTTTATTTTATTTAATTACTTTTATATAAATAACTTTCCTTTTATTTGTTATTATTGTTTAAATTTTTTCTTTAATTACTAAGAATTGATAAACACAATAATTAATTAATCAAAATAAAAATCCTGTATTAATACCAAATATAAGTATTAATAATTACTCGATATGTGTTAAAACTTTTCCATTTATTATAATAATCACATTGGCTGAGCTAAATTGGTTGTGTTTTTTTGAAAAAATAATAGTTAAAAAAATAAAAGATAGTTTATAAATAAATAAAAAAAATTTTTATTTCCAAAAATAAAATTTTTCATTTTCAAGCATCTTAATTTAAGAGCCATGAAAATTAAATATATTTTTAATACTATAACAATATATGAATAATTACTGAATGCCTGTAAAATAGCTCTGATTACCAAGATATAATTATTAATCTAATAATAAATTTATTGTTTTTTACAAAAAAATATCTTTAAATCTTTCAAAAAATACATTAATTGAAACTTCAAAAGATATTTCTGAATTGAAATCTATCATGAAAATCATGAAATTTTTACTAATATATTTACACCAAATTCAATAATTTACTCTAATTAAAAAGATAAATGATTTTCAAAAACTTTGAGTGAACAAAAATTTTAATTTATAATTTTTAATGATTAAATGGAAAATAAAATTTAATTTTGATCATAATAAGTTGAAAATTTGTAAAGTTCTTCTAGCATTTATTGATTAATTTATTGTGTAATGATAGATTTATTAAGAAAATTAATTTGCCAAATATCTTAAAAAAATTACAATTGAATAAAATCATTTAAAATTTATATCTTCAAAAAGTAAAAATGTAGGAAGCATAAATGTTATTTAATAGAGAAAAGAAACTTTTTGATAATGTGATAATTTAAAAACTAAAAACATAAATTAAATACCTATTTGAAAAATTAATTATGAGACAAAGCTTAGAATTAAGGAACAAAATAGTTATTTTAGTAAATATGAAAATTTTAAACTTTTTATGGATAATAATAAATTAATGTGAGTAATTGAAAGATTCTCTATATATTTATTAAAGGGATATTTATTGATAAGATAGTTTGTTGGTTTGTTGACTATTATTAATAGCCAATATTTTGTAGATAATTATAAACAGTTCAAATCTAAAATGATATTCTTTTCTAAAATTCTTATATGTAGTAGGTTAAATCGTCAGTTTGAATTGATTCAATTTTAACTTCGTTTGGGCTTTTTTCCAGAATAACAAAAATTTTATTATCGGCAGATTTACCAAAGTATATTTTAACATTGAACCTCAATGGCTTGAATAAAGCAAAGTCAAATTAAGAAGTAACTTCAAAGATATATTGAGGTTATTTATATCCTTTTTCTTATATGTTTATTATATCCATATCTTTTTTAGAAAAGTCGGTGATAAAATAGAATTTATCTAGTTGTTTGATAAATTAGAAGAGTTGTTTATAAAATGATTCTTCTGGGTTCTTAAAAAATTATTGAACTAAACTGTATATATTTGTGATATGTCTTATTTAGTTTTCAATTGGAATTAAGTCTATTTCTAAGTTATTTATTGATCTAAAAATTAATCTCATAAATGATGAAAAAAGATCATTAATTTTGTTATCATTCTACCTATATAATATTTAGCAGGTAAGAACTTTACTTTTATCGTCGAATCTGTTTTTAATAGCCATACTGAAATCTAATTCATTTCTCTTTATTTCAACAGAAATCTGCTAATTTTAAAGATCTTCATTGACATGAAAATTAAAATAGGGCTAGTTTGTATTCAGAGATTAAATATTATTAGGATCTTTTCCAATTAGATTCATAAAATAAACCTGCCTTAAAATTTTCTAAATTTAACAAGAATAGTATTTCAAATTTTTATGGAAAATCTCTAACCTGTCATAGTCTGTGAATGAGAATTTTATAATATGTATTGGGTGGGGCTTTCTTTAAAGTATACTACCAATTTGAGGGAATTCAGAGCTTTCAAACATTTTCAAGCTTTAATCCCTAGTTGGATTAAAAATAGCCTCAAGCTAACTAAAATATTTAGAATATAATTACTAAAGATTCTACCAATATCCAAATATGGATTAAGATATTTTTTCATCATGTTAATATTAGTTTTGGAATAGTTCCTATGTAACATTTATCTGCATAAGAATACTTCTTGTGTGGGTTTGAATTTCCTCTTTTTTAGATAGTTTTAATTTTAATTCAGCAAGTTATTTCTCTATTATTTCTTTTTAACTTTTATTTTATTCAGCATTTGGATTTTACTAAAGGGCAAAATACTAATTCTAAAGAAATATTTAATGGTTTATACATTATCCTATATGTTTGCATTCTTAGCAATCTTATGTTGTGAGAGTAATATTAAATGGCATTAATTTATAAATTAAGAAAGGGTTGCTTTAAATGTATAAATATTAGTTTTTATATTTTTAAAATATTCTTTCAATATTCAAGGAAAGTGATTTATTTGATGGAATCGTTTTAAAGTTTCTTCTATAAAAAAAGAAATCCCAGCTATCATCCATAAAATATTTGCTTTCATTATTGATATCAAAGTACAGAATATGCAGTATCAAGCAGTGCTACTCTATCTGATTAATCATTTGATTCATCACTTGTTCATTATAATTGTAAACTTAATTCATAAAAAAGTAATCTTCATCTTATTCTTATCTATTTTGCCTTGCTTGATCTCTATCTATTTTCTAAAAAAATATTTATAGTGTAATAAAATTAACAGACTAAATTAATTACCTTTATTATTTATACTTGAAACATGCTATCATCTTAACTTCTCATATTTATTTCATTGAATATATTAGTAAAAAGCATATTTGAGATCCTTTTTTATTAACAAAAAAGCAAATTAATTCAAATTAATTCTGCATTTATTTAATGCAGTTTTAAATTCTTTCATTAAGCAAATTATCTTTTTTAATCAAGTTAGTAATCAATCATAAAATTTTACCTTGCCTTAAAGGAATCGTAAATCTAAATTTAATGCTGAGAAGATGGCTTTTCAAAAAACTGCAGTTCTAAATCAATACATACCCAATAAAAATTTATACTTTTCACAATCGGATAATATCCTGCATTTCTTTTTTAATTTTTATACAGAACATACATAAAAGTAATTTTATCAATTATTTTATTTAATATTATGTATGGGTTATTATCTTTAATCTCATTTTTACCAAGCAATATTTTTAAATGTTTACTATCTTAAAAAATATATTAAATTCCTTCTATAAGAAAATGATTCAACCTTTGTTCATTTTATTCTTTTCCTTACTCTTCCTCATTAAACTCTATCTCTATTACAAATGTCTCTCTTTCATCTTTTAATTGCATACTCTTTATAAATGAGTATTTATTTAGATATTAGTGCTGTTACTACTACATTTTAATCCTACTTAAATTCAGGTTATATTCTCTTAATATGCCCCTAATATAACGGCAAAAATTACTGGCCAGATATTCTACTATATTTTGCTAAAAGCTTATTTTTGATAAACTACTACCCTTTCTAAATATTTGATTGTTTTCCTCTTTCCCTCAAATGTTTAAAAATTTAATATCTTTTTGTTAATTAATTACCAACATTCAAAAAAACTTAATTATTTCTATTGAAATTATACTGCTAAATAATGAACTAAAAATACTTTCTTTTTAATAAACTAATTTTCATTTATATGTATAACTTTTAATATTTTATTACTACTACTAACAAATTTGTTAAATTCATACAAATCCTTGTTACAAACTCTCCAAAAGATATAATTTATTAATAATTTACTAATAAAAACAATATCATTTAAATCTATCCTAATTAAAAAATAGGTTATTTAATTTATTCATTCATTAATTATAATCTACTTTTTAGTAGTTGTTTGCTAGACGAAACTTTGTCATAATTTATTTTTTAAAACACGAAATACAAAATATTGATAATGGTATATTCTCTATACTATTTCAAATTTGTTTTAAGTGTAAAATTCAAATCAAATAAAAATCTTTCTAGATGCAAAAAATAAAGTCTATCAATAATTAAACATACCCTCATGTGAAAATTCTTATTTTCCTTCTTTTAATCACCAAAGACACTTTAAAAATAAAAACATATTCTAAGAATTTTATCTCATTTTTTTAAATAAAAATTAATAAAAATATCAATATAAAGGTAATTATTTTAAAATAAACCCCTTAAAAAAATTAAATAATCATTTTTCTAGACACTGATAATCCATGTCTATTAATAATTAAATATTTAATATTCTTATTTTTTGTAACAAAAGACACATTATTATAAAAAATTATTTTATCTCATTTGTTAAGCTAAGAGTAGAGAATACTAATGTAAAAATTTTATTATGAACACTTTAAAATATAGATCTAAATAACTAATTTATTTTAAGATTTTATTAATTTATTTTGTTTAAAATGAAATGAATTTTTTTTTTAATTTTAAATTACCATATTTAATCTAAAAATTATTTTTTATTCAAGATTTATTGATTTGTTTAAGCATTTAGATCATTACTTCTTCATGCTATTTATGAATTGGGATAAATGTAAGAGAGAAATTCAGTTTTGAGACTAATTCTATGATTTAGAGTCTAACTTTGCTATCAATAGCAAATAGCATGATTAAGAAAATTGAACAGAAAATTACATAGTATATTATTTCTGTTTTTCTAAGAGAGGTAGATGCATCATATATATTTTAGTTAACTAACTCTAAAAAATCATCTAATGAAAGTAAAGGTATTTAAAATCCTTGTAAAACTAGCATTTCATTATCTTAGCTATTCATTTGGTCATACAATCTTTGCTTAATTACTAAATTATTTGAGTTTTAAAATGTGTTGATTATGTTATCAAAGTACTAGTTATATCTGGAGAGAAGACCAGATAGGCCAGAAGAGATGTATAATTTTCTGATTTAGTAATCTGCATCTTCAATATTAGTACAATATTTATCAGAAGTGTATATATTACATAAATCTGAACTAAAATAATTATTTAAATCACTTTGAAAATTTGAATTGAAACTTCCTAAATTTTCTGTGTATGTCACAAATTAGTTTATATAATTTCTAATGATACTAACACTTTTTTAGGTAATTGAAATATAATTGGATGTTTAAAGATCTGGAAAATATTCATTTTAAGTCATCTCTTTAACTGACAATAAATTTGTAAATAATACAGCTGTGTTTGTTGCATAGATAAGTTAGGTAGTCTATTTTTACAATGTAATACTTGGGTTCATATTTTCACTTTTATTGTAGGATAATGTCAAAATAACAGTAAATAATATTAGACACAATAGAAGAACAATTGTAGTCAATAGCTTAAATTTGGTAGTGCTTATTGATTAACCTTATATTCCTGATGAAAATTATAAATTAGATTTAACTTTTCCTTAATTTTATTGTTATTGATATTATTTTTATTTTTTAGATTATTTTTTCTTATTGATTAGATTTTTTTCAGGTACTAAAAAAGATATTTCCTCTTTAGCCTTTCTATAATTTTACTGATACAAGATACTGCTAAAATCGATTTATAACCATTAGTTATTTTCTTTATTTAAACTAGACAAGCAGGTAGCTAATTTACTTATTTCATACTGAGTATCATTTAAATCGAGTTTAGTCACTAAAAAAACAATTTTTTCTTAGTATCTTGCCAATTAACATAAAAAGTACTAAGTAAATATAAATATGCAAATTAATAAAGACCCAATAAGAACTCCACAAATTATGTATCTTTTGCTTAAATTTGAATAGGTATCAAAAAAACTATCTGAAAATGAAGATGTCAAAGCTTAAAAAGCTTCTAGAGTAAAAATAGAATTAGCAACTAAAAAGAAAAGTCCTTCTTTGGAAGAGCGATCTGTAGAAAAAGTAAGAGAAAGCAAGGCATTGAATGTTTTCATAATAAACTCCAAAGGTGAATTATCTATCTGGTAATGATATTCCCTTTTTAAATTTAAAAGATTATTTAATTTATTTACTAAAAAAAAAACCTTACTGTCCACTATAGATAACTGTATTTATTGGCTACATGTCCTTACTAGAGAGATAAATTGAGTATAAAATTATATTCTATTTTGCTTTTTTTACAAAATCCTCACCAAACTTTAAAATTTACTCTTTTAAATCTTAATAGTATTTTTAAGTGATTTCAGGACTATAAATTTGCCCATCATCCATACTGTAAAGATTCATTCCTGTCACGAACTCTCTCACGTACAACTAATAGCTTGAACTAAATTTTTGAATTAATCCAAAGTCATCTATCAGCTTGTTAACATCTGCAATCATTATTATTGATACAGAAAAAAGCAAAAAGATAATTATTGTGAAACGTCCAACTATTTCATTTTAAAAAAATTAATTTTAAATAAAATAAAATAAAAATGTCAAAGAAATTACTTAAAACTATATTTAAAAGACTTATAATTCTAGGATTCTTCTTAAAAGCTATTGACTGGATTACATCATTATCAATTCCTTTTGTATTTGAAGAAAGAGTAGTTATCGATGGTTAATTTTTAACCAAGAATTTATTTTTTTTATTATTATCTTAATGTTCATTAAAGTTAGATTTTATCAAGTCTGAAACCTTTATTTTAGAGCCTTAAGTTTTTTCTTCTTTAGAAATTTCTGAGAATTAATGTTGAAGAACTTCGTTTAATTAGGACTGGGATTAGTTGAATTTGAATACTGTATTTGATTTTAGATTGACTCTTTTCCCTATCTAAGATGTTTCCAATTACTTGTTTGCAGAATCACTCATATTGAAAGTAATTGTATGCCTTTTTGGTAAATTTTTTGGTTTTCGAAGGCTATTTTGCTCAATTAAATTTATTTCACTGATATTTAAAAGACTTGATTGATTTTTGGCTAATTTGATTGGTGACTCTTCAAATTATAATTATGATAGAGATGATCTGCCATTTTTATTACAAGAAATTTCGTTTTCAAATTAATTTATTTTATTAGCATCTTCTTCTTGGCCTTTCAGAGATTAAGTAGGAAACAATATTGCATGGGGAGTCTTAGGACTAATTAAATTATTTAAAGTGAAATATTTCTCTCTATTAGTTGGGCTTTATAAAGAATTGATAATCTATATCTAAAAATCACTCTAAGAGTTATTTATTCCATCATATTAATATTGAATTTAATTCTCTTCATCTTTAATTATATCTTTTGCCATAAATTAACTAATACCTTATCTATCTTCTATGTCAGTCTTTCTAACAGAACTTTAATGGCTATCTGATTCAAAAGAATCTTCATTTTTTTAATTGCTAGCTAAAATTTTTTCTTAGTTAAAATATATCTGCTGTATACTTCCTAAAATAGTATTAGGATCATTTGTTTATTTATTTTATTCAACTGTATTAACAACAACAGGTCTTATTAGTCTTTTTGAATGAGATCTGTCAGTTTCATCTACACGAAAAGTATCTTAACCCTTAGTGGTTTCTTATTCCTCTTAAAATCTAACAAAACTAAGTAGTGGACTGGAGTTATGGTAAGGTAAAGCTGGTATTTATAATTAAGAAGGATTTTATATAAAGCTTTCCTACCTAATCCTAGACTTCAAGCTTACAATTTCATTTTCTATGGCTTATGATTTTTGAGTTAGGCTGTTGCTCTAAGTAGACTAATCTTCAATTTTTAAAATTTAAATATCAAGCTAGCTTATATCATTAATTTCTAATAGATAATATCTTTAACATACTTAATCTAATTCATTTTCTATAAAAGTAAAATGCTTTTCAATCAAATTAAATTAAATTAGCATCTTATTTAAACTATTTTAATCACCCCAAAACTTTTATTTCATATAAAATAAATTTAAAAAACCTAACAATTCATAAATATTTATTTACCTGCCTATTCTTTTCAAAGTACTCTTAAAATTTGTTAAAAAAATTTTATTCTTATAATTCCTGATTCTTTTCACCATGATTTAATTTATTAGATTTTCTATCTAATAAAGTCTATGTTTGTTAATCTTTTCTTCTATTTTCTGCCAAATAGCTTTATATTTTTTGTAAATTAACAGGTAGAGTAACAATCGCTCTTTGGTTATGAAGTTAATTTTCATAGAAAAAATTGTTTTTCGAAAACTCGTCTATACTTTTAAGAGATTAAAAAGTCTTCATTTAGTGATTGTTTTATGTCTAAAAATATTAAAATAATGATGGTATAAGATAAAATATATTTATTTTATCAATAACTTATTCTAAATTAATTTTTTATCCACCATGGTTTTGCTATTTATTTAAAAAAATTTTTAATTTTCATTCTCCTAAAAATAGTAGTTTACTTGTTTTAAAGTGTTGTTTTTCATATTCTTGGCAACATCAAAGATTGAGCCATAGAGCTGCTCAGTAATGCCTTAAATAAATCCATATGAGTCAAGAAGGATGTATTCATTTAGGTTATCATATTTTTAAATACAACTGTTCAACACAAAGTCATCCTTAATTGTATTAATATAATCCAATTTTATATTAACAGGAAAAATGAACCCCATTTTATTGATCGAGTAAGTGTGGAGATTTTTATTGATATATGGTGAATATCCTTTCAGGAAAAGATTATTCATTAAATAAGGATGGAATTTGTTAATAAATCCTGGAATGATGTCACTAAGAGTTTAGATTCTTTACTCTTCTTGTTTTTTGTAACCAAAAAAACTGGTAATCTTATCTCTGTTTTAATTTAATATCTTTCCTTTTTATTTGAGAAAGCTTGCTTGTATGGTTACTATATTACCTTTGATTATATCAGTGTTGTTGATAATTTCTGTGTTACTACAAGCATCTCTTTTTACCAATTCTGCAGCTTTGAGTTCATACTAAATAGATTGCTTAATTTGGTTGTTGACATATGCCTTATAAATAGCTACTATCTATATTTAAAATATTTAGCTATAAATTTAGATTTGAGAATAAAAAATTTAAAGCAAATTTAGAAATTGAATTAAATAAATTTAGACCAATCGTAATCTCTATGTTGATATTTATTCAATTGAAAATAAAAATAATTACCTTTAATAAAGTGTAGTTATTCATCAAATTAAATTAATTTTTAAAACTATTTATCAAAAGCTTTTTTTAGATAGTCTTAGATATTTCATTGCATTACTAGCTAAGTTGCTACATTTCTAATGAAATTTCATTTATTGACAACTTTGCTGATTTTATTTTTTCCCAAAAATTTATTTTATTTGAAATAAAATCCTTTAACATGGGAAGTATTTATTCCTAGACTTTTTCCTAAAAAACTATTTGCTTAAAATCCTTCCTCATATTAAATTAATTTTAATCCTCACTTAGCTATTCTCTTTAGATTCTTTCTTCTATCATTTATTCAATACGCTTCTCTAACAAATCGCAAATAGATTGAAAATAAATACTCTTACTTTTTCTTTAATTAATTATTGTTTTTAAGAGCATGTAAGCTTGAATAGGGTTTTTTAAATATTTTGCAACAAAGGAAATATATTTTAAAGAAATATGTTCTATCTCCTTTTTATTATTAGTTAACTATTTTTGTTGTAAGCTCCACTAAAAAATACTGTCAATCAATTATATAATTGATTCATGCTGGACCGCATTTTTATTATTTTTGAGATCAATTGTCTTGCAGTAGCAACTGCTAAAGTTACAATTCATTTGATGAAATTAAACAATTTCTAACAATTTGTATTTAGCATGAGAATCACTCTATGAAATAGAGCTTAACCGAAAGATTTCCTCCAGATAAAAATCCAAATGATGGTAAGTCCTATTTTAAATTGAAATAAATTAAAAAAGACCATAAATAATGGTCAAAAATATTCAGCGAATTTCAAAGTTAATTTTCTAAAAATACCAAAATTTTATTTTCTATTTTCTATTTTTATACAAAAAAAATTATTTTTAAGATTTTTGTTTCTTTTGGGTTCATGATAGTGTTCATAACTAAAAATTTGTGTTTGCATTTATCAAATTTTTTATGATTTAAAGGTTAGTTAAAAAATGTAAGTAAAAAATTAGATATTCCTTGATAAAAACAGGTCATTAGCGAGTTTACTTTCTTTGAAAATAAATTAAAAATTTATTGGTAAATTAGAAAAGAAAATAAACTAAAAAACAAGAAATATAATAATTAATCTAAAGAGACTTACTGGGTTTTAACGAAATCTGAACATACTTTAACAAAATTAAATGTAAAAATAGACTAAATTGCTTGAATAAAAAAAAATACCTTCCAAAAGTGATTGAATTCATTTTAATAATACTCTCATATTTGTAAAACCATAATACAAGCGAGAAAGCGGATGCAAGGGATCCAATAATAGCCATTTAGTAAAGCATATCATCATCCCTTTAATCTGGATTATAGAGCAGAATAGTGTAGATTATGCAAAAGACCTCAAAAAAAACAGATGTTGTTACATAAAAAACAATTATCTTGGGATTCCTAAATGGAAGATTTTATAATAAATCATAAATTAAGGTTACTACTGTAATTTAAATTATCGTAAATTTTATTTAGCTAGCAACACTTACAGCATAAGTAAAGAAAACAATAAGAAAATAGCAAATAAGCTATAAAAACAAAATTGGATGAAATCTTCTTTTAAGCAATAATCTTTCATTAAATTCGTAGTTCCTATAAAAATAAATTAAAATAGAGCTAGTACAAAAAGTAAGCAGCGTTCCTATAGAGCCTACAATTTAAATTGGTAAAGGCATGTTACATTCAGTAGTTTCTCTATATTCTACTAAGAAACCTTAACTACCACACATCATAACTCCAATATTCATCTCAAAAAATGGTATAAAGAATACCCATTAAAAGAAAATAAAAAATGTATTTAGAAGCTAATTTACATATGTAATAAATTGTTTATTATCTAATATCCATTATTTCCATTTAATTTTCATAAGGGTGATAAACACTAAATAGCTGATGTAAAAAAATAAGATGAAAGTCACAACTCCAAAAAATACTAGAGTAAGAAAGGAGTTCTCCTTAAAGTATAATAGGTAAGTAAGGGTGCTATTAACATCAATCTGATAAAGTACTTTTAAATACTCATTTTCTACTGTCCTAATTTAATCTACATAAACATAACCTCTAATCTATAAAAAATGCCAAACAATAAGCGCTGTATACATAGTAATCGAAATAGAATAATTTGGCTAATCCTCTATAATTTCTAAAATAGTTTTAATAAGTTCTTTAAAGTATCTTTAAATAATCATCCTAATTATCTAATATTTGAGAGCTAACTCCAATTGTTAAACTATTATCTATTTGTTTATGTCTTTTAGATAATTTAATAATTTTTTCAATTAATTGTTTTACAAGAGCTTTGTAATGTTTTGGTCAAATATAAATTTTTTTTACAAATCAATAAAATAAACTCAAATAACTAAGTCTATGGACAATATTTTCTTTTTTTAAATAAAGTCTTTTATTATCCAAACATAATTGGTATTAATTATGCTTCAATTACTCTCCCTTACAGTCTGATATTTTTTTTTAAATCTATCAACTCTTGTAAAAAGGCCATCAACTTACTTCTTCAAGAATCTTTTATTTTCAAAAATATAAATTAGAAATTTTTATTTCGCGTCAGTATTTTTTATGATGAAGTATAGATTTATTTAACACAAACTAAAGAATACATAAATTTAGAGCAAGGATCATAAATTAAAAACATAATTCCTTTGATATAATTTTTATTTGCTACATTGTTGTTTTTAATTTCAAATGTAGAATTAGTGAAATCAGTTCAATTTTAATTATTTTTTATATCAATTACAAAAATAAAATTTTCACTTACAATTAATTTTTGAGAAAAAATATTTCTTTCTTCTTTTCCTTATTTCTTTTTATTCCTACTTAATCCTCTATATTGAATTTTAATGTTAGAAAAAAAATTGACTTATCAGTTTCAAATATTTATTTGTTTTGTTCAAGTAAATAATTTCTTCTTTTATTAACCACTAAATTAGTTGTTTTATCCTTAAGAGTTTTTTCTTATTTCTTCTAAAAAACGAACAAAAACTTCAAATAAAAAATAAAATAAAATTTTTAATAATTGCAGTCATCAATAGCTTATTTTAGAAGCAAAACACAAAATATATAATTAATTATTTAGGTTACAATTCTTTTATTTAAAAAATAAAAAAATATTCATATCAAAAATAATCAGTATTTTCTTCCTTTATTTGATTTATATATCTGAAGTCAATAGAATTCTAGTATCTTTCAACTTTTTATTAGTAACTGGTAAGAAGCAACTTAGTTTTTTAGTTGCTTTATATTTAGCTTAAGGGATGTGATATAGGATAGTACTTTGCTATATATGGCTTCACAGTCAAATTTTACATGTTCATTGAATATTTCAGCAGATGATTCATCATAGCAAGCCTTTATTAACTTATTAGAGGCTATAATGATATTTTTCATTTCCTATTAGTAACTTTAGAATGCATTAAACTAAATAACCTTTTCAATAGAAGTTAAAATGTCTAAAGGATCATCCAAGTTGCACTTCACAATTTCTTCATTAAAACTTAAAATAGATTACCTATCTAATAATCTATTATACATAGATAAGACTCTATTAAAAATTAAATTATACTACTTCTTATAATTATGATCCTCATTTTATTTATCTTTTTATTTTATTTAATCCAATATACTTTTTTAAATAATGTTTGTGTCTTGATTAGAGTTAGTTTATGTAAACTTTATATCATTATCTTATTCAAACTTACTTCTAGAACTAGGAAATTGTTTTAAGCCATCTTTACTCAGCTTCAATTATTCAATTTCTTTTTCTAAAATTAAAATAATCTCTTTTGCTTCTTTGCACTATCTACCAAGTTAATATTTTTCATCTTCAATTATATTTAGTTTTGTTAAATATTCAAATGATTTTTTATCTAATATCTCATAATTAGCTATAAATCTCTCTAGATTAATATTAGAAAATTTTGTTTACATTAAAATATAGCTATCTTTAAAAGAATTCATGTCCTTCAGCTATCTCATAATAGCTTATAGATTATCACTTATCTCTTACTTTTGCTTATCTAACTACTTATTTAATCTCTTTAACCACTCATTTGTAGTTTCTAATTCTGCATTCTCATTATTTAACCTAAATATTCTACCTTTCAATTCTTTTATGATTTGATCATAATCTTCAACTGTCTTTTTCATAATTGCAAACGAAGAATCAAATAATTGCTTAGACTTCAAAACCAAAATATCTTTATCAGCAATTTTAAGTAACTCTTTAAGATTGCTATAATAATTTTCTCTGATTTCTTCCATTTTTTAGCTTTTAGAAACTGGCTCATCATTCAATATTGAATTATTATGGCTGTTATCGAACTCTCTAATATCATATTAACTCTTTTATTTTTTTTCTAGATTAAAATCATTAATTTATTTATAAACCTTTTATATTTCTCTAATGTTTCCTGATTTTGCTTAATTAAGCAATAATTTTTATTCTATAAAATTATTTTATAAAGCTTCATTTGATTCTTTTGATATTAAGGTATCAAACTAAGATTAAGTAATATAATTTATTGTAGAATTATTTTTAATAATTGAATTTACAGATTAACTCCTCTTGTTTTTAGATATTACAGAAAATCTTTATTATTGAATTTACTATGGATATTATTTTTAAAATGTTTTTGATTCGTTTTTAAACAAGTCCTCTTTATTTTAAGGATCTCTTTTTCCAATTAATTATTAAAGTTGATTATTTTAAGACATAGCTGGATCTCTTTTAGATGCTTAGCTATTTATAATTATTTCATCATTAATATCATCTTGTATTGTTTCACCTACTACTCTTTCCATCATTAAATTATTGACAAGGCTTTTAGATCTTTTACTTTTTTTATTTACACTTATCTCACTAAAAGGCATTTTGATAAAGCTTTAATGGAGCTTATTTACACTTTCAGGTTTTAAATAAGTTACCTATTGTATTCGTTTTTTGTGGTTTTCATATATTAAACTTTTATCTCTGAGCATATTGTTTGAGCAAAGCTCATCATTGATAATATTATTAATTTAAGATGAAAAAGAGCTTTGCTTACTTAAATTGATATTTGAGTTGTAGTTATTTGCTAATTACTAATCTCTTTTATTAGATTATTTAGATTATTTTGCTAATTCAGAACTATTTAAGTGGATCCTCATTTTATCTTGTTAAATAATAGATGATCACTTATATTTTGTTAAATAGCTTTTTATAAAATTTTAATATCCATTCAATAAATAATTTGTTAAATTTAATTTATGATATTTGTTTTTTACATTAAATATTTTTGCTAAATTTTATAATAACAATAATAATAAATTAAAGAACAAATAATAAATAATTTTAACCAATAGATTTAGAGATATTTATTTGATCAAAATTTTTTCATTTTTTAAATGAAATATTTTGTTTAATTTGAGAATAAGAAAATAAAAGATCATTTTAATTAATGGATGTATTCAACTAACATTTTTATAATTTTGTAAATGGAAATATTTTAGTTTAATTTTATTAATAACTAAATTAAAGAACAAATAATAGATAATTTTAACTAAAAATGTAAAGATATATAATTCAACCAATGTTTGTATAATTTTTATTTCAGAATTTAATCTTAATATTTTTAAATTGCTCTTGTGATTCTAATATTAAATCATTCAAATACTACACCCATTTATCCTTTTCGAATTTGCTTCCACATTGTACAAAGAAGCATTTTCTTACTGAAGAAGGAGGCCCAATAATCGAGAAGCAAGTTTCAGGCTCAGGTTCTAAATTTAATAAATAAAATATTAAAAAAATCAATAAATCTTCAAAAAAAATGATACTTTTTCTAAAAGATAGAGCAAAATGAGACTTAGAAAATGCTTGTTGATCTGTTTCATAATTTGATTTGATTTATTAAATCATATTAATTGGCATTTTCCATTTAGATTTCACTGTCTCCTTTCCTTCTTTTCTACAGTTTACTTCCTTCAAGTCGTTTGAGACATAAATTCTAAGTTTACTGGAAGTACCATTTTCCTTAAATCTTTGTAAAAAATAAATCAATAAATTATTTTTTTCAAACAAAAATTTTTTAAAAAAATATTACAGCTTGGCTATAGATCCCTTTAAGACAAACTCTTTCAATTCATCTGTTATCAAAGATTAACGAGTTGCATTAGATATACCACTTTCTATATTTTTCTAAGTATTCTAAATCATTTTGAAAATTTCTGGGACTTTTTAAGTTTCTTTTAATAGTCTTTCTAACAAATTTAATGAGGAATCTGCTACTGTGACTCGATTTTAATCAGAAGAGCTAGAGATGATTTCTAAAATTCTTAGTACCTAAAATTATAAATTAATACGTTTTAGTTTATCATAAAATAATCATATTAATACCTTCTAAGAAATTTGTTGCTTGGCAAGCAATTTTTTAAGAACTTCATTTAAGTAAGGTAAAACTTTGGAAGTGATTAAACTTTATACAATTTATTTATTCAATGCTAATTTCTCAAGGAAACTCAATGCTGTGTCAACAATTTCAATGTTTTCAAACTTATTTGAAAGAGAAACGATCATTTAAGATAATTATGTGTTGCATATCATTTGCAATATTTATTCGTTTTGCACAAAACAATCAAGAAGATTGATGTAATCTTTAAAAGCCGAACCACTTTTATTAAAAAAAAAATCTTACTTCATTTTTCACTTTTAAAATAAATTTTACTCAATTGAAATAGGATCAAAGACACTGAAGAAATTTTCTAATTTTTTATCTTGGGTGACTAATTTTAAGTTATTTTTATTTGAAAGCATATTAATGATGATTTTAAAAGCTTTTGAAATATATTTAGAATCTTTAACTTTCAAGATATTGTCGAAAAGAATGCTAATTATATTGGTCTTTGAAATCCCTTCTAATATTTAGCTGTATGTTAAAGATGTAAGGTACTATAATACTCTAAGAAGATTAATGAGACTATTCATTTCTATTTTTCCTTCTTGAAGTATCTAAATAGTAATCTTGACACCGTCTATTTTGCAAAATTCTTAGCTAATGCTATCAGATTGTATAACACAGCAAACAATCTCAATCATTATTTTTGAAATATCTTCCGGCATTGTCATGCATCTGTTATAAGAATGGAATTAAATAATTTAAAATTGTTTATCTAAAAAATTACTTGATGATTAATTATAAGAAACCTTCCTAAACAAGAATTTTATAGCACTCCTCTCTCTCATCAACTTTTTTAATAACAGCACAAATATTTTGCAATATTTCTAAACAAAAAGTGCTTAGTTCTTTGTTTGTCTCATTTTTGGTACTAAAAATACGAAGAGCACATTCCATAAATTCTGATTTAACGATTTTTACAGAGTTAGATTCTAAAAGAGATAGATTTCCTATGGTTTTTAAAGATTGTTAAATAGTTTAGTCAGTTAAGCTTGAAGATTTAGCAATATTTATGAGAAGTTGAATTGTATTTGTAGCACCTACAATCTTTTTAGCTTCATTATTCTTAAAGCAAATAGAATTAAGAAGCATGCAGACATTTGAGATTAAATCATTATCACTTTCTATGAACTTATTAGAAACTTCAATCAAAAGATTTAAGAATTAAGGATTCATATTTATAATATCTGATTGATGTTTATCATTATTAAATACCATACTTGCAATTGCAAAGCATGCTTTACTGAAAACCAATGAGTTATCTTTGCAAGAGTTAATCTTTTCAATCAACAGAGGAGTTAGATAAAAGAATTTAGGTTGTATAGCACTATTTTAACTTGCTTTACCTAAGACATAACAAGCTGATATTAAGAGAGAGTGATTGACTTACTTTGCTTCAAAGATGCTTTCAATCACCATATTACCTCCTTTTTCTAAGAATTACTGAGATATTTACTTGCTTGAACATATTTTAGCTAATGTTTCTAAGCACTAAGTAGCATAATCTATATATTCTCCTTAGTATGTTTAACGGACTATGCTTAATAGATTCTCTACAATATTTGTCTAATAAATCAATTATAAAGCAGCAGGGAATGGTCCTGCATAGCTTAAAATAATAGCACTATATTTTAATCCCTCTGTATGTTTAGAGAAATTCTTAATTTCGATATCATTAACTAATTTGTTCAAAAACTTTTAAATAATGCTAATGAAGGCAGCTACAACTTTAGATTTTTGAACAACCTTAGGATAGCAGTACATATAATTTAATATTTATAGTATAATGTCTAATCTATATTCTTCCCTTTTTTTAATATACTCCACAAGAGTCTCAGCTAATCCAATACTTTACAATTATTATGCTTTTTCTATATCCTTGCAGTACGACTAAACACATGAGTTAAGCTTAATTATTTAAAAAGAAAAACCAATTATATTTTTTAATTTAATTAAAATTTTACAGTGGTAAATATTGCATATTCATCTTGAGAATTCTGCTTAGATGGTATGTTTTCTATTTACTTGAGTAGCTAACTAATTTCAGAAATTGTGATATTTTTTGTGTCTTAGAACTTTTAAAGAGTAGCAACTACTTATGAAATTTATAATTAGCTGTCATCTTATTTAGCTGAGCTTGAAAGCCTCTTTTAGTCCATAGTTAATCTTCTATTGCTTTCTTAAACATACTTCAAGTCTCTAGGATCAGAACCACCAATAATTTAAAGGATATTGCTACAAGAAGTTTAAATACATATGATATTAGGATAGGTCTTTTTAATTGAGAAAATATAGGGTTCAAACTGCTTGACTTCATCTATAAATTGAGATATACTTTCCTTATTATAGTATCTTAAACATGATTCAATAGTATTTACAATCTTTGCACAAACTAAGACACTTTCGTATCTTTCATTCAATATCTATTTAAGAAGCTTATTGAAGTTAGATTTTGACTTGAAGGGTTCTAAACTTTCTATTTATGACTTGTTACTTGTAACAGCATGGATGCAAAGTGCAATACTTTCTATTACTTAGTCTTATATTAAAAGACTGCCTTCAATTGTCTTAATTAAAGGTTTTTCAAGTATTTTAACCAAACTTAACAAGTTTTTAAAGGACTTAATTTGGTTATTAATCTTTTAAGAGAAAGAAACAAATACTTTTTCTGCACTTAAACTGCTAACAACTCTGGCTGTAGATCTATCTTTCTAAATTGTTTTGATGCACTCAAATAATTATTTCAAGATCTTTTATTTATAACAAAAATTTAATTTAAATAAAGTTTTTTAGTAAATTAAAAATTTTTTACTTTGAGTGAGTAAGGATCAACAAATTCTTGTTGGCTGTTGAGAAGCTTTTTTACTAAATTAATGAGATTATCAACAACATTTAATTAAATTAAAACAGTCTTGTCAAATTCATTATCAGTTAAGCGACTTGTGAGTTCAAGAAGATAATATAAGAATGTAAGGAAAGAGCTTTTTTAGAGTATTTTTTCATTTTTTTCAAGTGCTTGAAGAGATTACTAGTTTGCATTCTTGAATACTGTTTTTATTAACTCTGAATTTATTATTTAATCAAATGATTCTTCATTCCTTACAACACTGCTGAGGATTTAGCAAATACTGGAATACAAAGCAAAGAAATCATTTTCTTAAACCCTCTCTGCTAAGTTTTCTAAAATTGGTAAAAACTTATCATTTTAAATAAGAATGTTAGTGGGAGAACATTATACACTAAGAGATAAAAATTCAAGAACTCTTTCAGAAACTTAAACAGATTAATTCTCAATCAATTCTAAACAGAAAGCATAGAGTGGCAAACTTGAAAATATCTAATACAAAACAAATAAGAAATTTAATTTATCTTCGAAATAATTTTACTTTTTTAAGGTTGGCCAATTCTTTATTTGTCTACACATTAAATAATTCAGTTGTAGTTTCTGGATCTAAAATTTTATGACTAAATTAATTAATTTGATTGAATAGCTATAAGTTTGCATTAATTGCTTCAAAGCAAAGGAGAATAATGGAAATATCAGTTTTATTCTAAATAAGAATTTCATTCAATATAATATTTGGAATTTCTGATTCTAATATTTCTGTCTTTGTTTCTGTGCTCTATTTTTTTAATTTCAAAATTTAATTTAAAATTGTTATTTTTTATCAAATTTACTTCTTATGATAGGGAAGTGATCAAAGTTAAGGTAGCTTTTAATACATCTAAGTCTTTTAACTTAAGGAATACTATTATTTGTTAGATGAGTTATTTGTTTGGCTTGAGTACTTAAGCTTTATCTGATGGGATAAATCCATTATAACTGTTTGACAATTTCGAAATCTTTTTAACTATTTCTGGGTCATTTGTTTTCAATGATGAAACAATCTGTTTATTTGAAATTATTGTGTTATCAGTTTTAAAGTTTTAAAGCAAGTCATTGCATAATTATTTAATTTATCTATCAGATGAATGTTCAATTTAAACATTTTAGATCACGTCATCAGCATTGAGAGAGGCTAGTTATTATATAAATTTCTTACTAGCACCAAGCATTTTATTCAATACTATTAAATAAGAGTAGCAGACTTATTTACTTGCATTTAAATTCTTTTCAAGTGCTTAGATGATAATTCCAAAGAACTCATTTATTAAATATTATTCATATGTTTTTGAAGAGCTAAGCTTAATAATGACATTACATGCATCTGAAATTAATTCTTCTATTTTCTCTTCTGAAATTCTGACATTTTAGTTCTTGATGATCATATAAAGACATTCAAGGCCATTTTCATTTAAAATAATTTCTTAAGTTTTTTAAGATTCAGCAAGGGTTAAAAGGCATTTCAAATTTTCACTTAACTAACTCTAAATCTTAGCTGTGTCACTTGTCATTAAAACTTTAATTTTTCTCAATATTGATTTAACAAAATCCTTATTGCTTAACTAACTTGCACTCTATGGAGATATCTAAGCCTATATTTATTTTGATTAATTCAGAATTTTTATAAATTTAAAAATATAAAATTAACCAAAGTAAAAATCAATCTATAAAGCTATTGAGAGACTTCATTTTCTTCTAAAGAATTCATTTTTTCTAAAAGAGTGAACAATAATTCACAAATCTTTTATTCATTTACTAAGATGAGTGTTTCTTCTCTTAATATTTCTTCTTTTAATAGCTCTTCGAAAGCAATTGCTGTGTTTCTTTTTAATAACAAAACAAACTTTAAAATAAGATTTTATTTTAATAATTTAATTTTACAAAACAATTAATACAGAGTGTTATTTTAAACTCAATAAAGAAAGAATCTTTTGAATTAGTAAAGTATCTGTTATTTAAAGTAAAGCTTTTTCTTTTTGGTTTATAGAGGATTGTAATATTCTTATGATAATTTATAAAGATCCAATTAAGAGTCTTTCAGAAACAAATAAATTTCCTGTAAGTGCCAATTCATTCTCATCTTGTATAATAATATAACCAACAAGATTATTAATTGCAATAATAATATCAAATCCAATCATCTATTCCAAATTTCTGTCAATAAGAATATAATTAGTGATTGATTCAAGAGAAGTGCTTGAATTTTAAAGTGAAAAATCTTTGTTTAATGTATTCTATTCAGGATCAATAGATGCTATTAAATGCTTGAAATCTTCCTCTTATAACCCAGCTTCATTTTAACTGATTGAACTCTATTGAATTTGAGAAATGGGGAATATTTCATTTTATTTTTAAGGCTAACTGCTCTGTTTTTATTTAAGCGGAGAAATGGATTCTTCATTTTTAGTGAAATCATTATCATGATAATTGCTTAAAATCTATAAAATTTCTTGAGCAGCTTGACGAATGAGAGGAGAATTATTCATACTTACTATATAATTCATCAAAACTGGTAAAGTTCTTAACTTAATTAAAAACTCAGTAACTAATTATTCTTATTGTTTTAAAGCTACTTCTAAAAATGAAAAACATCTAATTCCTAAATCAGCATTTATAAATAGTTCCAAATTAGTGATAATAAATTTGAAAGCACCTTCTTCGATTAATAGATTTATTATCAAATCTTCTTATTAAAATTATTTGCTAAGCTATGTAAGTAAAGCAAGGATATCTAAAGATAAGATCAAAAGATCAAAATCTTCAATATTTTTTTTAATGAGGTCAACTATATTCTTTATCAAGGTTACTGCTGGCAAAGTTTATTATTTTCCTGATTTATTGTTGCTATTCTATGTGCGAATGATTTTAATTTAAGGTTTGTTTGGATTCTATCTTTTGAGGATTTACAAAAGACACTTCAAATGTTGACGAAGGGGATTCTTAGTAAATTTATTAAGGATATTAGAACTGAGTTCGATAAAGTAATCTATAAATCTCTAAGAAGTGTATTATGATTATGTTTAATCATTTTCAAAGAGCTCGCTTGTAAAAAGATAAAATAAGTTCATGGCAATAATAATTTCTTCATTTTCAAATTAATTGTTAGGGAGCTATTCTAATTCATTGATCATAGTTTTACTTAATCTTAAACATATTTAGTGAACTCCCATATCTAAACTTTCATTAAGCTAAACAGCGATGCCTAGACCTAATTTAATAACACTCATTTCTAACAAAATACTGTATTCCTACTATCTATCAGGTTCATTCATAGAAATTAATTCCTAGTAAAGTCCCTCAACTTATTCACTCACACTCATAACATCTTCAATTGTGAATACATATTAAAGAATATCTTTACTTATTTTGAGTATTTTCTATTCTAATTTGTCATTACTTTCCTCTACAACTTTATTTTCTTTTTTCATCTTATAAATTTCCTCCAAATCAGATTGGTCATATTCCACATTTCCTATAAAATAAATAAGTTTAATTAAAAAATTTTCATCTTTAATTATGCTTACCATCTAGTTCATCATAAACCTCATCATCTTACAAATTTTCCTTACTTAGAATGAGCATATATGCTTTCCTATTAACAATAGATACTATTGTTTCAACAATATCTAAATCTTTCAATATCTCTACTAACGAATTATTATGATTAACAAGCAGTGATATGCATTAAATTGAATATTAAGAAGACTTCCTCCACTCTGGATGATCGTTGCAAACCTTAATTTAATAAAACACTATGTATTCCTTGAAATATATAACTAATTTTACCTCAATGATTTCTTAAATAAAATTTTTTTAACTTAGTTATTTCACACTTGATTTATCTTCAGCTAATTAGCTCATAATCTTAGTGACCTTTTAGAAAATATTTAATTTTAATTGAAATTATTTTAATGATTAATAAATAAATTAATACATTTTCAATGACAATTTTGTATTTTTTACAGGCCTTAAATATCTTGATAAGTAAGAAAATTGCATTATTTTATATTATGTAGCTAGCTCCTTCCTTTTAATTTGCAATAATTGAGAGGAATTAAGAAATGCTTCTTCCTACCAAGACATTATCAGAGTGAACAGTGTCTGCAAAGTCAATTATTGTTTTTATTATTCCCTTTTTTTTAATGATTTCAAAGGCTCCATCATATGAGTTAAGAAGAAGCTAGAATGTTTCAATAATAGAAATAAAGACTTATGGGTTGTCACTCTCTACGAAATCAGATAAGATGTCTATTCCTCCTTCATTTACCAAATTTTTAGCTTATTTACTATTTAAGTTAGCAATTCTGGCCAAAGTGATAAAACAATTTTTAAGAACACAAACATTATCTTCTGATACATTATCTTTAAATTGTTTTACTAAATTTAAAACTTCTTTTAAAACATCACCCTTTTTATAATTGATAAAATATATAAATAAATTTATCATTTGGATAAAATATTATTTACTTTTTCTATAAGTTCTTCCATTTGCTCAGAAGCAAGAACTAAATTAGAAAGTAAGGCAGATTAAAATATTAAATCACCTGATTGCTACTTTAAATCTCTCAGTGCATTCTAAATAGTGTTTTCATTAATTATTCTACTAAGAATATAGGAACCTAAATTAGAAATACTCTTATCGCTTGAAAGACAAGACATTATGCTAACTATAATTTTTATGATATTGCATTGTTTTACATATTCTAAACCTTCCTTTGTTTAAATTATTTTTTGTATAAACCTATTGCAAAAATTTTGTATTCATTTATTTTAAAAGCAACAAAATATGTTTACTTAAATCCTAATGAAACACTGATTGTTGAGAGAACACAATCATAAAGAGTATCACAAAACTGAGGGATAATTTCTTTTTAAATAATTTTTTGTAAAACACTTGGATAATTGAGAAAGTTATTTAAAGTTTCAAGTCCTTAAATTTGAGAAACATCTTCTATGTTTTAACTTTTCAAACAATTCATAATTGACTCTAAAGTATTTTGCTCAATAAACTTTAATGCTATAGCAGGATTTGCAATGAAAATATTAATCAAACTTAGAAGTTGCTTAATACTTTCTTTAGATTTTATGTACTCTGGATTATTTAGGGTAGAGTTAATACCCTTCATAATATTTCCTTCAACTAATAGCTAAACTATTTCTTCATTTCTATTGTTGCCATAACCAATTAACTTTTCTAAAACATGGCATGAATTCTATTTATATAATAATCAAAGACTTTTTCAATCTAAATTTCAAAGTTAAAATCAATTTTCAATACCAAAACAATAGAGTCATCTGAAGAATGATTTTCAAGAGCTTGAATGATATTGATATGAAGCTATTCTAATTTTTAATTATTATATTCTTATTTACAAAATAAGGCATATAATAATTATTTTACCTTAAATTACAAACATTGCATTCTCTCTAAACTTAGGATTAGGAGGTGTGATAAAGCTAATCAAAGCATTCAGTTAAAAATTTAAAAGCTTTTTGAATTTTGGATTCTACTTAATTTATTCTAGTACAGATATTATTCCTTTATCTGGCTTAAGCTCTATTTTTAAAAAAACAAAAAGATTAGCTACATCTAACGCTTATATCACTTATTGATGAGAATTCTGTTTCTAAGAGTTTCTGCTAAATGAAAAAATTACACTGCTTGCTTTGACTCTTCCTTGTATTATATCCTTAACTAAACATTTTTGTTTTCAACTTTGACTTCAAAAATAATTAAAAATTCAGAATTTTATTTTTTTATATTATTTTGGCAACAATATCACTTAAACTAAAAATAAACTAATTCCAACAAATAAAAGTACTATTATCCATCCTATCCTAAATAAAAAAATTCATAGAAAAATCGAATAATTTATCACAAAAATTAAGAATTTAGAATAAAGAAAAAATATCTTTGATGGATTATTAACAAATAACATTTGAAATTCTTTAAATGTAAATGCTTTAAAAATTTATCACAAGATATTTGATAACATTAATTATCAATCGGCATAAAAACTAGTAATAATAAACTACTTTGTATGTATAAGATAACTTGATTACACCCAATAAATTCAACTAAATTTTTAATGAACTAATAAATAGAAATAGTTTTATTCTAAACAGATATTTCTTCATGCCATACTCTCATTTATCAAATCTCAGTGGAAAAAAATTTTATTTTTTAAAGAAATAAATGTCTTCGAATTTGATTAAATTTGTTATTCTCAAAGTTTTTTTTTCCAAAATTTATTTTGTTAAAAAAGAGCTCTTGAAAATATCTAATTCCATAAAATCATTCATTCAGATCATATATTTATTTAACTATTTATTAACAAGCAATACAAAATCTTAAATCATTATCTTTTCTATGTATTACATTTTTGAGAAAAAAAATTTTATTTTTAACACAAAAAAAGTTAAAATTGATAAACTTGCTATTCTCAAATCTTTTTTGCTTAACTGCAATAAAGAAATTTTTCTAAATCACAAATATTAAAAAAAATGTAAGGATTCATTTGATCAAATTATAGTTAAAGTTTTAAAAATTAATATTTTTAGCTTAAATAGAATCCGAAATTTTAATTAATTCTTCTTCCATATAAATCCATTCAGTTGTAGAAAACATAGAATAATCAAACTTCTTTTTTCATACACTCAAAATGAAATATTTTTATTTATTTTATAAAAATATAAAATAATAAAATCAACTTATTCACAATTAAAATTAAACTAGTTTTTGTTAAATTAAACTTTATAAAATTAAAGTGTTTTATGCTTTAATTAAATCTATTTTTAATTAAATGATTTGGATATTAAAATTTAAAATGTGTGAATAAATAAAATATTTTTATTAATTTAATTTAGAATTTTAAAAGAATTTTAATTAAATTTTGTTTTTAAAAAAAAATATTTTTAATTAAAATTAGCTTTTTAAGGTAAAGAAGAAAATTATTTTTTGGAAAATAAATTAAATTAGAAGAAATTGAAAAGAATTTTTTTATATCTCAGATAAATTGAATTATTTTATCTTTAAGAAAAATAAAATAAGAATACAAGTGATATAAAAATTTTATAGAAGTAAAATATTATATGAGTAGTATCAATTTAGTATGTATTATAAAGTGCTTGGTAGTTTTTAATGTTTTTTGTGATCAGTTGTCTAATTTATAAAGGAATGCTTTATTTATGTGGCATATATCAGCATATTCTTCAAGCTCACTAGCAAGATTGAAGTGTTTTTCTTTCTTTATTTTTTATAAAAAACAAAGTTAAGCTTTCAAATTATTTTTTGACTGGTCAATAAAATTTCAAATAGTTAATACGTTTAAAATAAAAATATTACATTTTTTCCCATAGCAAAAGTTGGGTTGCGAGACTATCTGGTTTAGTTGACTGGTTTTCTCTTGTTTCCATAAGAAGTGGATTTCTTTCTCATTTTTTACTGTTAAACACTGAATTATTTTTTGTGGGGGATTTTTCTTTATTAAGAAATTTATTTATTATTATAAAAATTATAAAGCACATCAGAAAACTCGAAGCTTTTAAATGAAATTTTCTATTAGATTATAAAAGAACTTAATTATATTTTATTTATCCAAATAAATTATAATACTGACGTGTTTTTCTATTTTCTTCAAAGATTTTCATTTATCACAATGATTTTAAAAATATTTTTTAAAAAAAATACTTTTTTAAAACAAATTTTAGTTTGTCTACTGCAACAGTAGAAAATATTTACAAAGCATTATTTTTCACTTTCAATTCAAATGTCAAATAGATAAAAAATTTTTCTTTTTTTACAGTTTATAAAAAATTCTTTTGAAATTTAGAATCATAAAAATTAATGTGTTTGATTTTTACTTTCAAAAAAGCATTTGAATTTTTCCCCATTGATTTTGATTGGCAAGGGAAATTGTAATTTAAATAATTTTTATAATCTAAAAATTAGCTGGTGTAGTGCTACTATCAATCAATCAATTGATAATCAAATATTTTTTGGTTTTTGATGAGTATATTTATCATCACAAAATAAGAATGTTTGAGCCACAAAAAATAAACCCAAAGAACTTCATTTGAAAAGTATGCAAAAAGGAGAAAATTATATAAAATATATATGCTATTTAATCTAAAATATATTAAATCTACCTACTAGACATTCTATATATAATTTTTGATCAATCTCATTATAATATATAAATTTCTTAATTCCGATTTTTGATAGCTTAACTTTAATAGAAGAACAAAATTTTATTAAATCTTAATAACTTTCAAAGAATACGTTAAAAATTAGAAATAATATTTTTTATCTAGCTAATTCTACTATATAAAAAGCTAAGGCTTAGTTGGATTTACATAGTTGTTATCAATGTTTTTATTATGAATGCTAAATTTCAAATAAAATTTAGTTATTAAAATCAGATTTTAAACTGGCACTTTGAAAAAAATAATGTTTCTTCTTTGAAAATGAATTTAGTAGAAAATAAATAGGAAATAAAAAGATCATTAGGTATAATAAATCTATTGACATGATTTATCAAAATCTATTTAATTTGATTGTTTAATTTTAAGATAAGCCTATCCTTTTTTAGCTTATTCAATTATCTTAATTACAAAGCATTTTTAAAATTAGATCATGAACATCTATCTCTTTCCAAAAAAAGAAAAATATTCATTTATAAACAAGTAGCCTTTTAATAATAATAGAATTTGTAAGATTAAAATAATATTTTTATCACATTCCTTATCTTAATTTACAAAATTCAATTAAAAAATATGGGTCATCACTTTTCTTTGTTTTTTTTGCTTTCATTCAAAAATCAGATTTTGAAATAATAAAATAACTTTATAAAATTCATATTGATGGTTTGAAAATACTAAATATAGGTATTTTTAATAAACACACAATTTAAATTAAGAAGATTATTAAGTTGAAATTTTATATACTTAAATAATAGGTTAATAAACTATTCTTTATTAAATTTTTAATTTAATCTAAATATAATATATGCATCTCCCTTTTACAAAAATGTAACAAATTTAAACTAAAATATTTAATTAAATAAATAAATAGGTGTGAAATGTAAATATTATTAGTTCATTTCATCAGTATTTTAGGATATTTTGTAGTTTAAATTATTGAAATTAAAAATGCTAAAACAATTTTATTGAGCTTTCTATTTTTTGAGTTAAGTAAGGATGGAAAGATTTTGTAGACAATATTACTCCGAAATAAAATAAACTCTAAATATTAATAAAAATACAAAAAATAATATTAAAAATTAATAAAATTAATTGATTTGAAAGATCAATTTGGAGTTTCGTTATCTACAATAATTATTTATTCCTCATTTGATTCATTTTTGATTATTTCAACATTATCAGGCTTTTGATCTTCAGATTCTTAGGCTTAATCTCTATTTTGGATTTATGTAGGGCTAGGTTATTTTAAATTAGATTAAACTACTTAATCTTCATCATCATCAAATTATATCTATTCTTCAGATGATTAATCACTCTACTATCTTTCAATTTATTCTTGTTGATTCTCAGACTATTCTTCAACTTTAGTGATAATTTATTTATTTTTGTTTGAAGGAGACTCTTATTTGTCTGACTATTCGAGAATTTCAGAAGAATGGTCTTCTTCTTCTTTTGTATTTTAATTCTATTCATTTTATTCTAAATTTTCTTAATTTAACTCTTAACTCTGTGTATTGTTATTTTCATTTTAAAGTTATTCTTCCTCTCTTTATTCTGACTCATTATTTAATTCATTTTAATCTGAAATAATATTTGATGATACTTCTTCTTAATGAATACCATTTTATTCAATATTTTATTTATTTTCAATTAATACTTCAATATTGCCATTTAAATCGTTTTATTGAGAAATTGTTTCTTTAGCTTATTCTTAATTAAGTTAATCCTTTTACTCCTCTCTCTCTATTTAAATGTCGTTTTATAAACCTTCTTTTTATTCAGGAATTTACTCTAAAACTTTTTCCTGCTATATTAGTTTATTAGACTGTTTTTGTTATTATTAAGGGGGATATTTTGGCATAAATTGTGTAATATATTATAATATGTTTTTTATAATATTCTTGAGATCTACATCGAAGCTTTCAGAGCTTTTAGATTTACATTTTTCACATTTCTAACAACTTTTACAAGTGATAGTTAATAGATTTCTAGAGAAACTATAACTACTAAGGTCAATAAGTAAATCCAAAATTTCATGAATAGACTCATAATACTTTAAAATATAAAAATGGAATTATTAAATGTAAAGAAATTTTATTTGGATATATACCTATATTGGAGAAATTGTATTTAAACAAGGCAAAATAATTTAAGAAATATTGTTTCTCAAATATAAGATGAATTCATTTTTCTCTTTAACATAGTTATCTAAGATTAATCTTTCAAATTCTTAGAAATGAGAATCATCTTATCTTTATCTGCTTAACTAATCAAATTATATCTTTCTACTCTATTCTTGTCCTTCACTAACACTTCTAGAGTATTCAACAAACTTACTAATGCTTGTTTTAGTATTTCTAATTTTATTTAAAAAATATTGTAAAGATTACATTAATTCAAATAAATTATTTTTACTCTAAAAATAAACTAAGAAAGGCTGTATCATCTGATCCTGTTAGTTTATTTTATTCCATTTCTCTCAAGTAATTTTCATACCAAATCAAAAGGAGTACTGATCTTGATTCACTTTATTGTTTGAGGAAGTTAGGGAATTCAAAGTTACCCAAAAACCCTTTTGACAGTAATTATTGTTAATAATTATGAAATAAAATAATCTTAATTTACCATTTTTAAAGAGAGTATATCTAAAAACGATTCTTGTGTTAAAATCGGTAGCAAATTGATAGGAATTAAAGAGATAAGATTTTGTCTTTTCTAATTGCTAATAAAATAAAGAATAGAGCTTAGAATCTATTTAAATATTAATATATCTTACTTCTAAGGAGAATTTCTTGGAGAACTTACTAAAGTATTCTTTGACACAATTAATAGAAATCAACCATATTCTGACTTAGTTTATAATTCTATTATATTCTAAATTTAGATTTATCTGAACACTACTTAAGTCTTTAATTAGTTTATTCATTATAACATCTTCGTAGGTCATTTTAAGATTTTCATTGATTTTATATGCTTGTTAAAGTTCATATGGAAGTGATGATTCAAAAATAACACCTAGGAAATGGAGAATTTGATCAAGTTGATCACTTGATATTTATCCTCCAATGTTAAGAAGTAAGCTCTACATTTATTCAGCTGCAATTTTAGATATTGTCTAATAAATTAAAAATAAATTAGATTAAAATTAGATTTAAAATAAATTAGATTAAAATTAGATGTAAAATAAACTTTTGCTTACTAACTAAAAGCGAGTTATACTTTTCTATAATATAAGTAGAACATAATACAAGCAAGGCTAGAGTTTATTGAAGTTTAAGCAAAATATTTCTATCATTGAGTCATATGAAATTTATATGGTATCATTCAAATGTAAGATAATATATTATTGTTGTTACTTAATTTGCTATTGCTATTAATTTGGCTACTACTATTGCTATTGTTACTACTAATTTATAATATTGAAGTAATATTCTCCTAGTTGTTGGAAATAAGGAATGAATAGTTAAGTAAAAATCTCTTCCCAAAATTCATCTGTAAATAAGTAACTATAGGATTCTATTAACTTGAAAAGAACTTCTATTCTTTATCTCTAAATAGATAGCCTGTTATCATCAAAGATTTTGCTTAAGCATAAAAAGCATGGCATCCAGAGCTCTTTTTTAATCAAAAAAATTATATTTTATCTTTAAAAAAACAAATAAATTTTATTTTACACTACAGCATCTTTTCATATTCTTGTGCTCTTTGCTACTTTATTTCAAATTAAATAATTACATCACTCTTCTACTCACCAAGGTTTTGAGATTAAGAAAAAGTATTTTAGACAGTTTTAGAGTGCAATACAAGGTAATCAATAACCTTGTTTAAGTAGCTAATACAATTTTTGCTTATTTCTTCATTTTTATAGTTAATAAGCTTGCATAAAATGTCAACTATTTAAGGAATCTCTTCTGAAAGATTTTCGAGTGTTCTGTCCTTCTCAAAGATTAATTTTATAATCTAATAAATTGAATTATTGTTATGATAAAAATAAGCAAAGGAGGAAATTACATCAGAAGCAAGAATAATCAATGAATCGATATTTTTATTGATAGTTAATCTGACAATTGTAATGATGACACTCCATCCAGATTTTAAATTATCGAAGCTGTTATTAATGATCATAATAAGGCATCTTATGATCAAATCAAATATTTCTTATTTATGAGCTTTTCATGATAAAATTTAATATTTAATAATAATTACTCACAATTTTATAAAAATTTTACAGCTGATATTCTCAAAGATGTATAAGAAAGGTTAAAGGAACATCTTTTAAAAACTATAATGAGACAACTCTGTTTTTTTCAAAAATTTCATACTGAGTTACTTCAATTAATCTATAACTAATTAGGTACAGTAGGAATTATCAGTTGTTCCAACCTCCTAAAATAGTACACTTAAAGTTTACCAAATTTTGTTCCATTCTATTCTTACTCTATCCATGTTAAACTCAGCCACCTCTGAAATTCTCAACAAACTAAAGGTCTTAGGTTTTGGTAAATTAGTTTCTTGCTTGCAAGTCTAGCACAAGCAATCAATAAAATCTTAAATAGATTCGCTATCAAATTTCGAAGTTGTGCTAAATATTTTGTCGATGGCTTCATCTAATTAAAAATTAAAATAAATTATTAAATTTAAATAAAATATTTTGCTTGTTTGTTTTTACTTTCTAAAGAGATCAAAATTAATTTTTAATTTGACTTGTCAATTTCGAATTGCTAAAGCTACAAATGGTATGGTTATTCTTTGTTAGCGAATTCTCCTTTAAAGTAGTAATCTATTTTTGATAGACACTCTAATACACTTTTCCATGAGCCTCTAAGCCAATTTCCACTGGTGGAGGCTATCTCAGTCATACAACAGATAGAGAGGACATTCTTTATTGAAAAAGGCTTGTCCTATAGAAGTCCTGTATTTCTAGTGAGTAATTAGACAAAAGTTTCTTGTTATAAGCTTAACTAGAAACGACCAAGTAGCATAATACAACATTTAATACCTTCAAGACACTTCATAATAAAATTCTTATCTTCAGTTTACTCAAGACCCTAAGAGAATGTAGCAAATAAAGGACTCCATATTGAATCAAGCAATTCTCTTGTTAAATTTGAATTGAGTACTCTTATGAATTTTTAAGAATCTTCATCATTGCTTTCATTTTGAATAATTTATTTTCCCTAAGCCAACATTTTTTCTTACTCTTCTTTAAACTTTTTGGTCTTTAAAACTGCATCAGAATTAATAGCTTCTTTTTGTTTGATGTGATATTCTTCAAAATCATGGAAACCAAGGGGTTTCTCTTTAACACTATTGAAAATAAATTCAACTTAATCAACTGGTAAATCTTTTCCATCATCAATCTTAGAAACTAGTTTAGTGAACTTTTCCATATTAAATTTCTCCTTTTCCTTAATTTAAGGATTGTAGAGATTAGTTTATAGCATCATGATTGCATAAGACAAGGTATAAGTAACTCCTGCATTTCTATAAACGGTTGGATTATCTTTGATATACTTTTCTCCAAATTATTACAAAATTCTATCAAGGGCTTCTTAAGTGTTAGGAGGGTACATAACCTTAAAAAGTAATCTTAAGCTTTAAACTATATTTTAATTGGCCATGTCATAGTATGATAAGAATTACTAAAAGACATCTTAATTATACTTGCATTCATCTCCAAAAAATAAACCAAATTATACTCTGTCAAGTGATTCTTTTTGAGAGTAAAGTAACTCAGATAATTAATAGACAGATCTCTACCAGAGAGCTAAATTTTCTTAATCGGCTTCATTGTCGGAAGGCTTTTTATTGATATCTACAGGTTTTTCAATAATACCCTCATTAAAAGCAAATTGAAGTCCTTATTTTGTTTTATAATTAAACTTTTCTATGCACTTTTAAATTAATATTTTTCTTTTTCTTTATTCTTGGATACTTTCTTCTGTAAGTTAATCTTGATTTAGAGAACTATCTGAAATGCCTGTAGCACCACCAACACTGTTAAATTATGAAACATTTCCTAAATTGTGAGAAGATCCACTTTTTGAAGGACTCAAATTCAATTCTCTATATTAGGACTCTGTTTATACTATTTTTAATTCGTTAAATTAATTTGGAAAGAATTTTATATTTAAAATTACTGCTAAATTGATAGCCTTGTTTTTATTCTTCATCATCTAAATTATTTATTGATTTGCTTACTCTATCAAGTAGCTTATCGGATCCTAAAAGAGGGTGAGGATTATCTATCATTTGTCTAACAGGAGATCCTATAGTAATGTATTCTTCAGAAAGAACTGTGAAAGGTATAAGATTGCTAATAATTTCTACTAAGGACGAAAGAGCAGTCTCTCTAAGATTTTACTCTTAACCTGGCTAAAATAAAGTGGAAAATTCAGCCTTAGAGTATTTTCCTTGAGATATTTTAGCGAGAAGTTCAACAATATTTTATGCAATATATTTTGAATTGAGTTAGCAGTCATAATTAGCAAACATTTCTAAAATGACTCTTGGGAACTTAAAGATTAAATTAAATATTTATAAAGCATATAATCTATGATTATAGATAGTGTTGCTACTTTCAAGCATTTTCAGAAGTATCTCCTATGTGAACATCTATTAAATAATTAAAGCGTTATTTCAATTTAACAAAATAATTATTTTACTTCTAATTCCTTCTTTAAGTTATCTCTAAAGTCAATAAACAAGTAAACTAAGATAGAAAGAGAGAGTTAAACAACTTTCTAGTCTTAGGACATAGAATTGAGTAGAACAGAATGAATTAACTATTCCTTAACTAGCTATTAAAAGTTGCTTAAAAACACAATTCCTGTATTTTCTGTTATGCATTTAAGCATTTCTAATGAAATGATCTTTGATCTTAAACTCTATGGATTGATTGAGCTATTTAAACTTTAAAAACATTAAAAAATCATTAAATAAATTATTTGTTTACTTTGCTCCATCTCTTTTAGACAAATCACATAATATCTTAAATAACTCAATACCATCTTCTAAAAATTAATTCTTTTTAATGTAGACTTTGCTACCTTGTAATTCATAGATGTCTTCGATTTGCTTTATATGTTTTTGCTTACATTCTATACTACAAATAGCAACTCTGGTTTCTCTGCAATAATTATTTGCTGTTTTTCTACAAATAAAGCACCTAAAATATTGATTATTAAAATAAAATAAATATCAACATTCATTTATTTATTTAAATTTACCATCCATATTTGCCTGAAACTTAATTATTTTCATTTAATACGTTTATTTGAATAGTTTAAGCTTAAATATACTCAGGGTTAATCTCTTAATTTATTGGAGGTACACATAAAAGAGGAATTTAATTAATCTCATTATCTTCTCCTACTTATTTTTTCCTTTCATAGTAAATTTCTGTATTATCAACAAGGTTTGCTACAGTTTATTAACAGTAAGACTAAATCTAAGTATCCAACATCTATCCTACAACATTTGAGAATTGGCCATCATAAAATCTTTTTTAAATTTTCTAACCATTGAATTACTCTTCATCAATATATTCTTGCTATAACCTAGAGTTATTATGATAAATTCTTTATGAGTTAATGCTATTGAGATTTTAGAATGAATTTTTAGGAGACTCCTAATTCTAATTTCTTTCCTGTAAATTATTGCTGCTATAGCTGTGATCATGAAAAAGCAATTCTCCTGCTCTATTTTAGGTTATACATCTTTTATATAAATAAACGTCTCTTTACTCTTGTGTAGTTTCAGTAAGTTTTTCCATCCTATCATAAACTATTCTAACTACATTCTAAAGGGCAACAAAAGTTTCATTTTGCAAATGTACATTTTTGCTATTATTGTTTTCTAGTTTATATATTATTTAAATTAGATTAATTCTATTTCTTGTTCAAATTAAATTGCTTACGACTGTAAATATTGATCAAAGCTTATGCTAAATAAATCAAATTTCCACTATTTTAAATAAAAAAATATTAATAATCTCATTATTTTCAAAATTGCCTTCATCTTTTGCTAATCAATTTCTTAAAATCTATTAAAATTTTAATGTTTTTTAGCATATTATGAGAAATTTTTATTGCTTTGCTTATTTATGTATTTGCTTTGAAATTATATAAATCTAAAGTTGTTAACAAAAGAATCAGATATTGTATGATTACCCATAAATAGAGAAGAGAGGAGATATTAAGATTGTAATAAGTAACTTAACAACTGATAGATGAATATTATCTTCTTTGATACCTATACATTCAATTACCATCTATAATATTTCATCTGCATAAGTTTTGTTATTGTTGTAGCTTAAAAATCCATCAATCAGTTAATTTGCTATTAAAATCTATTTATTTTTACAACAAAATTAATTATTGAAATGAATTGTCACTCAATTTTCTAATAAATTTATTTATTTCTTAGTAATACTAGCAAACATCCATTTTTTCTAACTAATATTAAGTATCTTTTTTGCATACTAAAATAATTAATTTGTTACTTCAAGATGTTGGAGTACTATTTCTGTAACTTTTGGAACTTTTAAATCAAGCAAATCTCTAAAAAAGTTAACAACATGATTAGCATTTACAAATCTAGTGTCATTAAGAGTCTTTATGCTTTCTATTTAAGTAATTGAAAGCTTTACTAAAAATGTTAATCATTTAATGAATGACATACCTTGTATTTTATCTGCTTCTGCTTTTAGATCTTTTTTATTTTTTGGGATGAGCTTCACAACCTTAGGCAGAACCTCAACCATGGATTGCTTGTATAATTAAAATGGAGTCATGTTAATTTGCATTAGAACTATATAAATAATGAAATGAATAAAGCTAAAATTATTATATTTCTATTTTGCTAACTATTTAGAAATTAATTTTTTTTATTCTCAATTAGTTTTAATAATTATTATTTTCGCATACAGATGACAAATATTCAATTTTTTTATCTATAAATGGATATGGAAATTAATTGATTCGCAAAAACTTTCTCAAATGTAAAATATCTATTTTCATTTCTTTTATAATTTATTTGAGTGAAGCTTCATAGTAACTAACTAACAAATAAATAATTCCCTGACATTCTATCAAAATTTAATATACACTATTTATCATTATCAGATAAAATTTAATCAAAAATTGGATCAATTCTATCTAATTACATATTTAAAACAAAAGTTTCTAATAATTTTATTCTTTCTTTAATTCATTAATTAATAAATTATAAAATTATAAAATTAATATTATTTTTAATTAATTTGTTTCCATTTTTTTAATCTGTCTTTTAATATTGTAATGTCTCAATATTTCCTTTAAAGAATTAAATATTTCTACTGCTTAAGATTTTCATCTCATTTATTCCTTTATTTTTGATCATCTTTAATTTTTATTTTAAAAATTATTTTATTTAGGTTGATATTTTTTTTTTAAATGTTTATTAAAATTTAATTTTTTTTCTTAAAACTTTAAAAAATATAAAAAAATGATAATTCTAAACATTTTAATTTAGCATAAAAAAATCGATTTAATTTAATGATTTTTTAAGAATAATTTCTTGCTATTAGTCCATAATTTAATTTAAAAATATTAAACAAATCTTTTAATTTATAATTACATTTTTTAAACAAAGTAATTGAGAGTAATTGATTATAATTAATTAACTTTACTTTTGTTAAGCTAAAAAACATATAATTATAGAATAGCAAAAAATGATGGATAGTAACGTTTCTTTACTTGATGGAACCAATAATATAACATAATTAAGTGATGAGTTTAAAGGCAAATAAACATTTACTTAAAAAATTAGATTACCTGAGTCACTTAATTTAAAAAATAGCATATTTTAGTAAGTATTTAGATTATACAAAAACGTAAAACGTAGATGGAAATAACTATGGTTTTGTAAATAGGTTTATTAGAAAAATGCAGCTAGGGAATTTGGAAGAAAGAGATGTTGTCATGAAAACATAGCAAAAAATATTATAAGTAGAAAGAGAATTCCAGAATTTATTTGATGAAACTGATAGTTAAATTATCTAGGAAAACTATGAAGCTATAGAGAGAATATTGACCAAAGCATTATATACTTAGTAGATTCATAATTAGCAAAAAATGTTTATATTTTAATATAAAACAATATATTAGGTTAATGAAAGGATGCAGAGTGAAATATGATAGAAAAATAGAATTTTATTGTAGATTATATGATTTTATTTAACCTAATTCATTTTAAGTTGATTAAGTGATTGTTAATCATCCTAATTTTTAAAAGGCCAAATAATGTAAGCTAATCTCTTTTTTTTGAAAAAGTATGATTTCTAATGTGTTTAATTTAAGAGATATAGAACATAGATGCATATGTAACACCTAAAGATAAGATATCATGTATTGTGAATGCATGCAAGTTAATGAGCAGTAATTTTTCTTAATAATTAAGATTTAGTTTTAAAAAGAAATCTTAAAAAAAGGTACTTTAGCAAGTTAATAAAAAAATAATCCTACAGGAATAGATGACCTCCTACCAGTTATGCTTTATTTAGTTATTTAAAGCCTTCCTGCAAAACCTCTAACAAATATTTATTATATACAGTAAATTAAACTTATATTTAATTTTTACTGATTTCATAATTATTAAAAACTTAGAGAGCTAAGGAGTGACAAGTATCTCTTAAGCGAGGAGTATTACTTAACACTCTATTCAAGTGTTATGGAATTAATTGAAAATTTATAATTCTCAGACTTAAAGCACATAACAGAAAAGCAATATAATGAATAAATAAAGGCAAATCATAAAAAATATGCTGAATTTTTAGACGCTCTAGATAAAGAAGAAGAAGAAATCAAAAAACAAGAAATATTTAAAACAGTTTCATAGCTATAAATTTAACTTAAGGAATTTAATGATAGATTAAAAATTTTAGAGTAAAATAAATTGAAATACGCTTCTTATCCATATTAATAAATGAGTTTAGGTGATTTGTAAGAGTTCTACAATGAATATCACATCATCCATAAACATATTTTAGATAGTTAATTGGAATTATAAAAAAATCTTAAGTTTTTAAATAAATTTATTGTATCAAAAACAAACCCAAATGGAGCTTAATAAATATAATAAGAAGATAGAGATGTAAAACAGAACTCAAACAATACCAAATAATAAGGGTTGTTGTCCTTCTTTTGATAAATAAATATAAAACTAATAAAATAGAAAACATAAAATTTTGAAATATTCTACCTCTTACAATAATTTTGAAGTATTTTGAAAGTTGTACTAAATCTTTTAATTTCTCTCTATCAATTTCATTAGTTAGAAAGAATAATAATTTTCAATAAATTTGAAAGAAATGCTTTATTAATGTAACCATGAATGAATGAATGAATTTTTGATAATTAATTACAACAATTATAATATATAAAAATAGGGAAAAATAAATTTATATTAAATATTAATTTTAGTATGAAAGATTTATATTTTTGTGTTCAATTATGATTCCACATGTAATTTAAGGGTAATGAATTTTCATCATCACTTTAGTATTAATGATGAAGATTTATATTTTACAATCCTTCTAAAAAGTTCTCCCTTTATTTATTTAAAAGAATTTATTAATATAAATCAAATACTTAAAAAAAAATAATTTTACTGAGAAGTAGGTCCTTTGTATGATTTGGCAGAAGATTGTCCAAAGCTCTCACTTTATTAATACTTTTTAGATTCTCTGCTCATTGTTTTTAATTTAGCAGACTTCTTTTAGTCTTACTCTTACATGAGTATTTTAGCTGCTTTGGATATTAAATCATTCTAATTATTATTGCTGTTACTATCAATATGATTACTCTTGGAGCTGCTTCTTAGGAGCTTTGAATTAGGATTATTCCCTTTCATTTATGAACTTCTTTATATTTTTTTATTTTAAGCCTAGTAAATTGTTCTACCACTTTAAATAGGCTTTGATAACTAACGCTAATTACTAGCAGGTAAATTTTTTTAATTATTTATATTGATTATAGTGCCGATTAAGTTAGATAAATTGGATATTTTTGAACCATTTTGGCAACTAGAGGAACTAACTCTTCTTGCTATTTCTATATTATCTTCTGATTCATTATTATATTAAAGGAAAGTATTATTATTACTATCGTTAATAGAGTTAAAGTTTTTCATTTATTATTCATTTTATTTAATTGTTTCATCACTTAAAGATTGCTAAATATTTAATGAAGTTTTCTTTTCTTCTTTGCAGTTTTCATTACCATTTAATCTGGCACTAAAAGAATTATTTACACTGATAAATCTTTATTTATTTTATTTGCATTCTGTATTAGGTTCTGTAGCTTTATCACCCTAATCTTAGTTCTTACTACTATTAATCAATCCTTTAAAGTTAATTAAATTAAATTATGTGTTCTCTTCAGAATGGGTTGCACGATTTTGGTATTCTTCTAAATTTTTGTCATCGTTTGAAATACAATTTTTATTAGCTTACTAAAAATTGACTGATTAATTAATTGAATTTTCTTCTTCCATTAATCTATTAACAGAATTTTCGCAATTCATTGCTGAAAAATACTATGGTTTAGATTAAAGTTTGTTTTGTAATAAACCCTTATTATCATTAAATTATACATGTTATTCTTATTATAATTATTAATTTCCATTATTATTTTTATTCCCAATAAAAATGGCATTAAATTATCTACGCTGACGCTAGTTATTGTTGTTATTACCTTTTTTATTTTCATCTCCAATATTACAAAAATTTTCACTGCCTTAAGAATTTCCCTCAACAAAAATTAATTAAGAAGGATTTGAATTATTGTTGCTATTAAATAGGTGATGATGATGATTTTGCATTTAAACTTGTGATTTTGAGTGTTCATCATTTAATGATTAAAGCATCTTTTAATTTTGATATTAAATCTATTTTTCACAATACTTTTGTCTCAAATTTTCATACTCTACTCTAACAAACTTTTTGACTTCCTTACTCAGGTCTTATCTGATAGTAAAATTGTGTAAAAAAGTGTAAAATTCTATGCAGCTACAATTTTGAAGTAGAATTTTAAATATCTTTATTAATTGATTATCTCCTTCACTTGTATTACTAAAATTCATTTTTATATAAACTTTTATTTGATCAGTGTGTTTAACTAAATCACTGTCAAACTTTTCACGATAGTTAAAGCCCTTAGGGACCTTTTCAGCAACAGTTAAATACTCATACATAAGCTTTAGGCATTAAAGGCGCGTAAATAATTAGATTATGTGGAGGTCCATCTATTTTTAAAAGAAAATTATACATTTAATAAAATCAATGAAGCGATTTAAAATATTAAAGCTAAAATAAAACAAATAGATTTTGTATTACTTTTTCAAATTATATAATCTATAATTTAAACTATCTATTAAGTATATCTCTAGGAAATTCATCTTCTTTCTTTCTCAATAACTAGATGTCTACTATCAACAATTTTTCTAAAATCTCAGCAATTATAATTTATGGGTTTTTACAATTTTTTCCTAAAACGTGTTTACTAAAGTTTATGAATTCATTAACAAAATCTAATATAATTTGCTTCTTTTCCCTATAAAATAAAATTTATTTGTAAAAATATTTAATATGATTTACTAATCTATCTCATCACATAAAGACAAATGAAATTTATTTACTCATTTTTTTAAGCTTCCTCAATAGCCAATTTAACGAGAGAGCATTTTACTAATAAATATTATTCAAGAGAGAGTTTAAAGAATTCATTAACTGAAAATTGTTTAGAGTAAGACATTGTAGTTAAAGGGTTTGAATTATATTCTTTAAATATGTTTGATATATCTATCTATATTATGATTAATTAATTAGATATTTTGTTTTTCTTTTTTACTACTAATTTTAATTTATTTCATACAAATTTAATGATGTCTTTAAATTTTATAATTATTACGCAAAAAATTACAATTTTGAAATTGTATTCTATTTTTTTACCAAAAAAATTTATTGATTAGCCTTAGATATTCCATGCTAAAAAATATTAGCTTTATTCTTTTACTTAAAATCTGTATCTTACTCTCTCTTTCTTATCTTCTTATTTGATAAATCTATTGAAGATTTATATTAGTTTTAAATAAATCCTTCTATTAATATTCACACCTTTAAACAATAACTCAAACGAATCTGTTTTAATTTTAAAAAATTTTGTTAGTAGAAATTTTACCCGCGAAAAACTAAAATATGTAAAAAATTAAACAATGCAATGTTGAAATAAATTATTGCATTTAAAGATTTTAATTATTTAAGTAATAATTTCATGATTATATATTCCAAATACTTACTTAGTAATTACAAAAATCACATTATATTTTAAGTCTTATTTATTTAGTAAGATATTTATTTCAACCAATACCCTTTCTTTCAATGAGTATTTGTATAATTGCATGAATAAAAATAATATTTATATTGCCTTAGTAAAAAAAAATTCTTTTTAAATATTTAATTAATTTTGAAAAGTCTGAGCAAAGTAAGATTAATTTTTATTTATTTGTAAACAAATTTTTTTTCGAAAGTGTTTTTGTATAAAAAGTTACTCGAATATGCACAAAATTAAATAAATAGAATAAATTATTGCATTTAAAGATTTTATTTATTAAATAATAATTTCCTGATGAGAAATTCATAATTCTAAAATCTTACTATGCAATTTAAGAAAGTCGCATTAATATTTTAAGTTTTCTTTATTTAGAATTTTATTTATTTAGACCAAAGCCTTTTATTTAAAATGAATATTTGTATAATGATGGATAAAGTAATACTTAATTGCTTTAGTATAAAAAATTATTTTTGAATATTTAAAAAATTGTGAAAATACTTTTCTTAGATTAATTTTTAATTGTAAACAAATTTTTATTTAATATTTCTTTGTATAAAAAGTTGCTTTAATTACTCTTGCAGTTTCTATTAAGATAAAAGAGCAATATTAAAACTTTTAATAATAACTAAAAAATAAGATTTTGTTACCAAAAATTAAAATAATTGAAAAGTGTTCAAGTTTTATATATCTTTTTTGCTTTTATTAATTTTAAATAATAATTAATAAATAATTTATATCAACATTTATTTTCTAATTTTATGTCAAATTATCTTTATTTTTTATAATATTGATTGATTGATAGATTCTCTTAAGATTGATAATCATTTGAAATTGATTTTCTCAAAAATTTCTTTAATCAAATTTAATTAAAAATTTTTTTTTCTACTTTCTTTAAAATTAATTATTTAAAGTTTTACTAGGTTTTAAATCATAAAAAATGAATGAGATTGTTAATAGATTCGAAGATAAATGTTATCAACCACGTATAATAATTGGAATGAATTCACATAAATTTAAAAAATAAATTTCATTATTACTTTATTTATTTTTAGATTTTTTCTAATTCTAAAATAATTTCTTCTATATCTTTTTATAACTTTTTTTATTCTTCAAATTTTTATTATAATATTTTCTTCTATTCTTCGAATCTTGAATTGAGGTAGTTTTTATTTGACAAAGTAGAAGCATTTATTTAATTATTATCTATATTATTGTCACTTACTATTTTTTTTTAGATAGAAGTTAAATTTTCATTCTTATTTTCTTTTGATTCCTCTATTTCATTATCATCATCGTCATCAGATTCAATTGCTATATAAGTCTATTCATTTTGGTTAAAAGATTCATTTATTTGTTATTTAATTTATTGATATGTATTCTACTCCTCTTGATAATTTCTCTGGATTTCTTTATTATTTTAATATTAAATTGAATAAAAAGTAAAAATTTGATAAATATTTTATTACAATCTTTATATTCTTTTTTGGCTCGTGATCTTAATTGAATATTAGGTGAAAAATGTAATAAAGATAATTACATCTTATCATGCATTTTACTAAATTTCACAATTCTAAGGCTAAGGTTTAAGCTAATTGATTCACTTTATTAATACCTGATATCTTGAATTTTGAATTCCTTTCTCTTACCATAGCACATAAATGTTTTGAAAAGGATTTAGTAATCTTAATTACATTCATTTTTATTTGTGTATAACCAAAAAGCATTATTTTTTTTCATTTAATGTTTGTAATCGAAATTTTTTACATCTTCTAATTTTTCATATTTTTAGCAATTTTCAAATTATTTCTTGTAGAACTTATAAAGTTTTTGTTCATATTATTCTAAATCTTTTTGATATTAAATAATTTTTTCTTAATTACCCTCTTTTCCTGATGGAATTTTAGGCTCAATCTCATCAAATATTAATTCAAAATAGATCTATTTTTCTCTTTAGCTATTATTCATTATTTAAGAATATTTTTGTCTTTGAGTTTTTCAGTTTTATTATACTCCTTTTTTTATGATAAGAATAGTGATTTTTATAATTTTTTTTTATTAAATTCATTATTATTATTATCATTATTACTTTTTTTATTAGAATTTTAATCTTTTAATGTATCTAATTAAAAAATAAAAGTGTTTTATCTTTTTATCTCAATATTCATCATCATCATCATCATCATCATTATTATCATTATTAATTTTCTAACAAATTGAAAAAACTAAGGAAAATATTTAATGATCAGAGGAAAAGGAAATTTTTTGTAAATCTACTCTCATTTCTTACTAATAATAGATAATCATTTCAAATATAATTTCTATCTACATATTTAACTGTTAGTTTTAGTTTATTATATTTTATTAATTTAATATATTTTTAGAATAAATAGAAACTATTTTATTGCATTTTATATAGAAGAAAAAACAAACCCGAGCTAACTTGTTTTAACTTAAAAAAATTATTCTTAATAAATTTAAATATTTTATTAATTGTCCCAAAAATATTCTTTTTTTTAACAAGTAATAAAGCTAGCTATTTTAAATTAAATAAAAATAATTCATAAATTAATTTAAAAGAAATCTGATTAAGATAGATAAATGTGCTTTAATATCCAGACAAGATTTTATATTTCCAATTTTAGTTTTAATTAATTATAATTTTATCATAAAATAATTGTAATCAGTTATATTATGTATGATAACTACAAAATTATTTTAAAGCTAGTAATATCTGTTGTTTCAATAAAAGTAATCATTATTTCAAAGATAAAGTAACTAATCTTTTTGGTTTCATTAGTTTTGACTTTATTCCTTTTGCCACCATTTTGCTAATATCATTGAACCTTTTCAAAAATTTATAAAAATAATTATAAGCAAATATTTAAAAGAATGAGAAAGATCTCAAAATTTGAATTGAAAAAAAAAGAAGAATTAATGGATGAGCCAGCGAGATAAACAAATATCAAGTATGCTAGCTAAAATTAGTAAGACAGTTCATTTATTCAAAAATAGATAATTAATATTGAAAAACTATTTTTACTCAAGGTTTAGAGTCAAAGTTTAAAGATTAGAGCATTTTGCTAAAGTAGATCCTAATATTAATGCCACCACTTCACCAATATTATTGACACTTTTAAAAAATTATAAAAATAAATATTGGATAAAGAAATATTTAAAAGAACGAGAAAAACATAAAAATTTCATTTAAATCTGAAAAAGAAAAACAAATAAAAATTAATGAATAAGCGAGTGAGCCAAATAAATCTCAATAACTAAACTAAATCAGTCAGTCAATGAGTTGTAAATAAAGTTTATATGCATTCATTAATTAATTTAAATGCAAAATTAATATCGAAGCATTATTATTACGAGAGATCAAGATTCAAATTTTAGAGATTAGAACACTCTGCTAAGCCAGATACTAATCTTTATGAGCCCACCTAGCCAAGATTATTTTACCTTTTAAAAATTATATAAAGAAATATTTAAAAGAATGAGAAAAACATAAAAATCTTAAAAGAACAAATAAAAATTAGTGAATGAGCAACAGAACTTAACAAATGTCAAGTAAACCAACAAAAATTAAGAAATCAAATTGCTCATAAATTAAAATCTCTATTTATTCATTCAAAAAATCATAATTCATATTGAAACACTATTTTTACTGTAAATTAAGAGTCACAGTTTTGAGATTAGAGCATTATGTTAAACCAGATATTAATCCTTATGATCCTATTTCACCAATCTGATTCCTACTTTAAAAAAATTTTTAAATAAATATTGAATAAAGAAGTATTTAAAAGAATGAGAACACATATAATTTGAATTAAATATTCAAAGAACTAATAAGAATTAAATGAATGAGCAACAAAAATTTTCCAAAAAATGACTCATAAATTAAATTCTTTATTTATTTGTCATTCCTTCAAAATTACATAAGAATATTGTAACACTATTATTACCAGAGATCAAGAGTCAAAGTTGAGAGATTAGACCATTACGGTAAGGCAGATCCTAATTATTATGCACCCATTTAGTGAATATCATTTTACCTTTAAAAAATTTAAAAAAGAAATTAAAGAAATATTTAAAAGAAAGAGAAAAACATAAAAATTTAAATAAAATCTGAAAAGAGCCTTTAAGAATTAATGAATGAGCAACTAACCAAACTAATATCAAGTACACCAACCAAAATTAATCAGTTTCTCTTTAATTAAAGTATCATTTTATTCACTCATTCATTCAAAAATGCATAATTATTATTGAAACATAATTTTTACAATAGGTGAAGAGCCAAAGTTTAGAGTTTAGAGCATTTTACTAAGCCTGATATTAATCCTTAAGCACCTATCTCACCAATAATATTTTCACTTTTAAAAAATTACAAAAATAAATGTTGAATAAAAAAATATTTAAACATAAAATTTGAATTAAATCTGAAAAAAAAAGAAGAAATGAATTAACAACAGCTAAGTGTAAGCAAAACACAAAATTAATCATTTGTCCATAAATTAAAATCTTTATTTATTATTTTATTATTCAGAAAAAAAATGCACAATTAATATTGAAAAACTATTTTTACTCTAAATTAAGAGTCAAAGATTAGAGATTAGAGCATTTTGCTATACCAGATACTAATTCTTATGCTCCCAATTCACCAATCTTGCTTTCACTTTTAAAAAATTAAAAAAATAAATATTGATTAAAGAAACATTGAAAAGAATAAGGAAAACATAAAATTTGAATTAAATCTGAAATAAATAATAAAAATAATGAATGAACAACAACTGAATGTAAGTAAACCAATTAAAATTAGTAATTTTCTTGTAAATTAAAATCTTTATTTATTTATTAAAAAATGCATAATCAGAATTGAAACATTATTTTTACTTGAGATTAATAGTCAAAGTTTAGAGATTAAAGCATTATGTTAAGCCAAATACTAATCCTTAAGAGTCCATTTCAAAAACATCGCTGCAGCTTTTAAAAAATAATTAAAACAAATATGAATTAAGAAATATTTAAAAGAATGAGAAAAGCATAAATTTTGAATTAAAAACAGCTAGTTATTCATAAATTAAAGGTTGTTAATTAAAAAAACATGTAATTAATATTGAAATATTTTGTTTAATAGAGTAAAAGTTTATAGATTTGATTATTTTAAAGATAGATTAATAACTAACTTTACCTGAAATCAATATGGAGATTTTAGTATGATGCTAAATTAGAGCTTAGTAGCTTTTAAAATATTAATTTTGTAATAAATTGATATATCTAAAGAAATAGAAGTACTATATTGAGATTAGTAAAGTATTTTGTATTCGATATCAACATTTATTTCTTTTTTCAAATTTTTCAGTTCTAAAATGGAATATGAATTATTAATAAATTAATAATTTATTAATAAAAAGCGATGAACTTTTTCACAAAAAATGTTGAGGTTAAATAAAAATTAGATAAAGGTTTGTAATTTAAATATTATTATGAGAATCATTTACAAATTCGGATTCAAATTCTTTGAATACCTCAGAAAATCAAAAATATCTTTTCCCAAAATATATTTTGTTTTTACTATGTGTTTGTGTTAAAAACTTTAAGGTTTATTTCTATACGTGTATACAATAATACTGTTGAGGCAAATTATTACTGATTATATTTACTGTTGAATTTTAACAAAAAATTACTAATTTTAGTAGAAAAAGAAAAGTTTCTTAATTACTGTTGAATTTTGACTAATTTTAATAGAAAAAAGAAGAGAAAAATAGAATAGTTAATAAAATCAAGTTAAGTAAATGCAACAACAATATAATTAGCAAGAACAAGTAGACCAATAGTAGATGTAACAATAACAATAATTTTAATAGTAGTAGAATTAATAAGAATTAAAAACCAGGAAAATAATCGGAACATTATTTTTGTACCTGCTGGTAAGCATAAATTTAATTGTGGAAACACTGTTTTCATTGTTGATGAAAGATATGAATATATTAAATTGTTTGGGTATGGGTGTTATGGTGTCTCTTGCTTGGCTCTTAATAAAGAAAATGGATCTAAAGTAATTATATAAAAAGCTTCTAATATTTATGATGATTTGATTCATGCGAAGCATCTTCTCAAAGAAATAAAACTTTAGAAATTTTTTGAACATGATAATATTAATGATCTTTTAGATATTATAATGACAGATACACCAATTGGTGACGATAACAAGGATGTCTACATGGTATATGAGTTTATGGAAACTGATTTACACCATATTATTTATTCTGGTTAAGAACTCAGTGATGAACACATCTAATATCTTGTCTATTAAATTCTTCGTGGTTTCTTATAACTTCATTCTGCAAATATTATTCACAGTAATCTAAAACCATCTAATATTTTGCTAAGTAAGAATTGTGATCTTAAAATTACTGATTTCTATAAAGCCCATAGACTTGTGGAATCTGAAGAGAAAAATTAAAGTGAATACATATTTAATAGCTGGTATCGTGCTCCTGAAGTTATTTTGAATAAAGAAGAGAGCAATCAAGCTACTGATATTTGGTAAGTTGGTTGTATTACAGCAGAATTATTAGGAAGAACACCCCTTTTCCCAAGTAAAGATTATTTAGATCATGTTTAGAGAGTCATTTCAGTTTTGGGTACACCTACTCAAGAAGATTTGGCCTTTATTAACAATTAGAATGTAATTAAATATATATAATCTCTACCAACAAAAATTAAATAACCATGGTAGAGTCTTTATCCAAATGCAAATCCTCTTGCTCTAGACCTTCTAAATAAAATGATCACTTTTAATCCAGAAAAACGCTACACTGCTAAAGAATGCCTTGAGCATCCATATTTTGAAGGACTCCATTCTTCTGATGATGAACCCAAATGTGAATAAGCTTTTGATTGGTCATGGGATAAATTCATTCCTACTAAAGAAATATTTTAGGAAAAGATCTACTAAGAAGCTAAATCTTTCCATCCTAGCCACTGAAATGCAGAATTACTGTTCCTAATAATTCTATCTTAAATGTTAATCTTAAAATACTAAATAATAATAATATGATCAGAAATTTAAATGGTTATAAAGTTATTTCATACTATTACACTATAAATAGAAAGTTTATTCAAAAATATATGATATCATTATTGGTAATTAAAGGAGTTACATTATCAATTTAATTATGTTAAACTAGTTTTATTAACTAAAAAATAAAGCTAAAGAATCTTTTAACTAATAGAAATCAACAAAATGTAAAATAATTGAAAGATAAACTAATAATTAGATGTTCATTCAAGAATATAAATTAAATATCATCATAAAGTCTCTAATATCCTACATCTTTAGAATAATTATTGCTTGCATATATACTAGGAGTTACTTGTAGATTTAGTGATTAAATTTTAATTTTTAAATTCCTATTTCTGAATTAGGAAATTCTAATTAAGTAGTATTCTTAAAATGTATTTGTATCGATTTAATTTTTGGCATTAAATGTCATTTATCATCTTAAAGATGATTTAAAATCTCCTAAGTAAAAAAGTTTTTTATTAATATCATTATTTAAATAAATACTTTTCTTGAAATAAGAATTAAGAAGATCTATTTATACTCTAACTTATTATATTAAAGTTTTAATTTGTTATTATTATGATAGGAATTCTTCAACAATATTATTGAAGAAAAAAACATGCTTTTTTAAGAAATATTAGTAATCAATTAATATTTACTCTAAGCAGTGAATTTAAAAATTTTCCAGAAATAAAAAAGTGGTCTACTCAAATGTATTTT
>JH720377.1:91952-288761 GCA_000231825.2 Tetrahymena elliotti 4EA
TTTTAAAATTTTAATTTTTGGATGATTTAATTTGATTTTCCTTGTAGAAATGGGAACTTTTACAATAATTTGATCTAAATTTTAAAGAGAGCATAAGTATAAATTTTTACTAAAACAAATTTTATTATCTCTTTTGTTTATTTTATAAGTTGTTGAAAATAATTATGATTTTTTTTATGTTATACATTCCTTATAATTTATATTTTGATAAAAATAGTAATTTACATCTTAAATCAATATTAATTATAACTACTGTAATTTGCTTAGCTTGAGGTAAGATTTAATTTATAGAGAGTAGTCTTCTATAACTATCTAATCTAATGAGTATTGGATAAGTTAACTTTAGTTTTAAGCATCCATCTTGTCATTTTTTAAATGGCAAATAACTCTAATTCAGAATAAGTTTCCAAGCATATTGGATCTACTAGTAAATTATTGATGAAATCAATTTCTTCTTGATATTATTTTTTTGGTTCATTATTTATTGAGAGCATATCTTGCTTAAATATTTCAAAATTATCACAATCAACCAATTTTCCTTCGTTATTCAGTTACCACAATTTTCTCTACTTTTACCTTTAGTGTAACACTCTAATTTTTGACTCATTGAATTCAAAACCTTTCTTAGCTAATTCATTTTTAACTTCTTCTAGAATTTATTCAGATAAAGAGGGGTCTTCAAACATTTTTAGGTAATTGACAAACTTTTTAGATGTATATAAAAGCTACTCTTAATTAAAAACTTCTATAAAATAATCATCTTAAAATTTAAAAATTTGTAAGTTATGGAGTTACACATTTAGTTTTTTGAGAGCTTTCTAGAATGCACCATAAATCACCTCCTTTAGAGTATTGCATACCTTATTTACAACATAAGGGGTAAAAACTTCACCAATGAAAATACCTTTTTTAACATTTAGAGGAAGTTTTTTACCTTCCTTGATATCAAAATGATAAACTCTTCTATTTCGAAGGTATTACTCAACCTTATTTAGTTTCAAGTCTTCTTTTATAAATTTATAGCTTACGTTTTAACAGAGATCTTTTATATCTATATAGAAGCAAAGTAGAGGTTGTTGTTAGTTAATTTTAATTTTATAACTCTATAATACTGAATCATTTAAATTATTGCTTGAGGAACTTGGTTTAAATAAATAGCTTATATGCTTTTAATATGAATCTTTAGTAGCAAGTCTCATCTTTCCATTAACGTCTCTCATTTCAACACTAATTTTTTTAAACGCCTTTGACTAAGATTAGCCTCTTTCTTCTAAATTATATTTATTAGTTGATTTATCAATAAATTCTTAAATTTGAGATGTCTCTGTATATTTACTATCTTTTAAATTATATTTTTCTAGGAAAATGTTAATATTTCTTGTCCCTTAAACTCTTAAAAAGCCTTTCCAAACCAAAAAATCTTGCTTTTATTTATCCGTTATTTAATGATTCTTTTTTTGTACTAAATATTGCTCAATTTCTAAGAAATCGCAAGGCAAAAACTAAATTGAGAAAATAGATTCATGAAAATAGTCAACAAAATATTTAAGTTAATATTCATTTTATAAAGTCTCTTGTATAGACCTATCTGGATATTAGCTAATAAATAAATTATCTATTTAGTTTTAAGAATAAGAGATTATGAGTGTTAATGCTTTTTCTAGATTCAGATTCTTTTAAAAATTTTCTGGAATCAACTTCTTTAGACCAAGATAATCTCTTAAAATATTAACTGATTCGTTTTAATCTACTCTAAAATATTTTATTAGCTTGACTAACTAAACTAAAGATTTAATAATTACTCTACCATCATCTTTTTCAATTAAATCGATTGTAAAAGGATATTCATAATACTCAATATCAATAGTCTCTTTTTGACATTCATTTTGCTTTTCATTCTAGATCAGTTCATTTTCTAGCTCATTAGGAATTTATAAAAAGTATTTTTCGTTTATCTTAACACGGCTATAATTATTTGTACTGGTAGCTAAAATTCTATTTGCTTATTGCATTGCCTAAAAATATCTATCTCCTTATGATTATATATTATTATGTTTGATTTTTTTAAATATCTTTAATTTTGATCAGAAAAAAATTATCAAATCTGGATAATAGATCGTTTCTATTTTGTTTGATTAACTTATGAGTTAATAAGTATAAAATACTTTGATTTTTATATTTCATTTGCAAATAAATTAATTAAATTACAAGGAAAAGATAAAATAATTAAGCAAAGTATTTCTTTCCTGCTTTACAAGTGGGTTAAGATTTTAAAATACTTTTCTTTTTCGATTCTTACAAAGCAATTAATTCTACACTACAAAATAATTAATTGAACTTTATAAAGTCATTCATATAAAACTATAATAGTTAAATTAGAATTTAAATATGAATGAATAAACAGATTTATTTTTTGGAAATTGTAAGGTGAATAATGAAATAGTTTTTTTCATTAAAATTGTATCAACCAATACAAAACGATTAATGTTTTTCTTGACAGAAAATAATTTAGAAATATTTTTATCAAATCAAACAAATTCAGAAAAATTTTTTTATTTAAACACCTTTTTTGTCATTCATTTATTCCTTCTTATTTTTGGATTTAAAAATATTTTTATCAAATAAAATGAATGCAGGATTTTTATAAAAATCTAGCAATATTCTTCTCAAACAAAATCATAAACTTAACATACACCAGAGAAAAAAAGACTGTTTAAACTTTTTTTTAAGTTAAGAAAAGTTACATTATTCTTTTTATTTGTTTATTTATTTATAAAGTGATATTATGATAAAAATACCAATAGAGATTAAATTAAGATAATTTTTTAAAGTATATACAAATTAGAATTTTTTTAAATATTTATTTATTCATTTCATTTTTTAGGGGGTGGAGATGGAGAGTAGGAACCAGAAACATCTGCATCACCTGATTTTTTTTCTTTTGGGAAGTAATTTTTAAGTGCCCATTTTATTAATTATTTTGTTTCAGGCCATCTATGGTCCATAGATTTACAATTTAGAAGTACACATATTAAACCAACTTGTTTGCCATTTCTTTTACATTTATAACTTGAAGAAAGACAAGGACCAGCTGTATCTGTTACCCCTGTTTTAAGTCCATCATAACCTTTTTTTTCTAGCATTTAATTTGTATTTTCCCATTCATATTAATCTTAATTAGATTTGTCTTAGTCTAGTACATCAACAGATTCATATTCTTTTGTATTTACTATTTTTTAAATTAATGGATGCTTCATAACTACGCAGCTTAGCAAGCCAACATCTTTAGCTGTACTAGTATTATTTTTATTACAAAGGCCATGAACGCAAGCATAGGTTGTTCTCTCTAAGCCAACTTTTAATGCTTATTTATTCATTTCTTTCATAAAAATATTCATGCAATTATTCAAACCACCAGCCTCAGCTTTACATTTGTTATTGATAAAAATTTTTTTATCCCCAGAAATCCCACTAGATGTACTTTCATTTACAAATGGTAATTTGGATTACAATCGATTGAGGAGATATCCAATACCTTCAGAAAGAACTACTGCTGCATCATTTCCACTGGGAAGCATCAAGCCATAAAGTAGTTCATAAGCAGAAACGTAATCACCTTTTTCTAAATTAGCAGTAGTTCCTATAGTTTTAGTAGCAGCCTTACTTACTTCAATAAAAACACTTTTAATATCTAATTAATTTTCTTCTAAAAACTTGATTGTAACATAGCATGTCATAATTTTAGTCAGAGAAGCTATTTCTACTTGAAAATTCTAATTTTTTCCAAATAAAAACTCATTTGTATCTGAATTAAAAACAGACCAACATTTCGAACTTACTTCTGGTGGTTACTTAAAAGTCTTTTGCTTATTTTATTTTTTTGATGGACTTTTACTATCTGAACTATTATCAAAATTATTTGATGATTTTATTTTATTATTGCTATAGCTTGCAACACTGTATGATTAAGATTTAGAATTTTTTCTTTCTGTTGCTGAAGACTTGTTGCTTCTCTTTGTTCTTGTAAATTACCTTTAATCTACCGCGCTTTAATTTTTATTTATTTCTTAACTGAGCTAAATTTAAAAATTTTATTTTTCATATTGAATTTAAACATCCTTTTTTTCTCTTGGCGTTTGTTAAGTTAGTGATTTTATTTGAGAAGAAAATTGCTTTTCTAATTAATTTACAGCGATATCTTTTTATGTATATTTAGTCTCTTGTTAAATTGCATCTATTGATTGCTTTTATTCAGAAAGCTGCTCATCTTTTGAATTTTCTTATATTGATAAATTTTCTGCTTTTTCACTGAGCACATTAGTAAAGCTTCCTTAGTTTTCATCTTGTTTTTATTGGTTTTCTAATCTTATATTTGATCCTTTTTATTTTTCAGTGGATTAAGAAAGTTTTTCTGAGTTTGTTAGTGCTACATCAGTGCTAATTTATTAGCTTGTACCATCATCTAAATCAATTATTTGGTCTATATTATAGTCTAAATTATTAAGACTACTAAATTTTCTATTAATTTTTATTGTACTGCCTATTGATATGTTATTACTGTTAAAATTATCAAGACAATAATTCATTTTTTAGACATCTACTTCACTTTTTTTAACTGAAGAATTTTTACTTTCTACTAGATTTTCTGTTGGGGTGATAGATCCTGTTAGCTTAGTCTTTGATTTATTAATGTATAAAATTATTTTGCCATTTTTATTTTGAGCTTAAACCATGCTATTTTATTATTAATTTTAGTTATTAAAAGGAGGAGAGCTCAATTAAGAATCTAAAATAGTTCTCTTTAGAATGGTTTACTATTTTTCTGCTAATAAACTTCTTTCAAATTTATTTAAATGAACGTCATTTATATCATTATCTAAAATAGGATTATCTTATCCAGCCTATCTATTAGGCTAAATGCTAAATGGTTATCTTTTTGGGATATAACTTTCTTTAGAATTTAGGTTACTAGTACCTTACTTTGAATTAGATAAAGCTCTAAAGTTAAGTTTTGTATTATTAAATTAATTATTTATATCCTATCCTATTGGTTCATAATTTTGATTTGACTACTAAAGATATTAGTGAAATGACGGATTTTAATACTTATTTTTTATTAAAGTAAAAAGTTCATCTTTGTTTACTTTACTTATTAAAATATCACTTGCATTACTTAGTGTATCCTCTCCATTAGTATCTAAATTCTTGTAAGCATTTTAAATAGGTTAAATATTAAGGACAGAAGACATTTATTTGGTATCACTACTTTAATTTTTTTATTGAACAAGCTATCTACTTTCTATAACTCTCTTTTGATAGCTCATATTTAGTACAAATTAAGGCTTCTTATAACAAGTTCTTTTCAAATAATTCAAAGATTCTATTTCCTATTATTTTAACTTGTTATTATCTAATTTTTAGCATTTCTATGAGAAATTTTCATTTAAAAAACTTTCCAAATCATCTTCTTTGCTTTTGACAGTTTGGTCAGCATACTCTATGTTATTTATTGTATTAATTGGTTTGTAATTAATGTTTTATGTTACTCTCTAGTAATTGATCATACTATTCCTGTATTAAGTGTTACTGCTCTTCTAATAAACTGTTCTTTTAATTGGACTATTGCTTTATAATTCTATCTGATTAAATGAGCAATTTACAAGAGGATTCTTCTAAAAAATTTAATCATTCTTTTAGTTTAAATATGTTGTTCTTTGTACTATTTGCTAATTAAATTTTTATAAAGCATCTTAATTTTGAGATAGTCTTGGTAAAGATTTATTATCATTTCTACTGCAGGTAGCACTTGGATCTGAATACTCCCTCATTTTAAATATCTTGCTAAACGAATCCCTATATTCTGCCCTACTATTTTTTTTTATTAACTAACCATTTTATTTATTTTACTTATCTGAAGGCATATTTTCAGTTCTGGAAATAGTAGGTATATCTGGAGACTAACTCTACTAAGTTTATAATAAAAGTTACTCCATCCTAACAAATTGGTATTGCTCTTATTTATTTCTCTCAAAACCTTTATTGTATTTTGACGCTCTGTTTGCCTCATCTATAAAGAATAATTCATTTTATTTAGTCTTGTCAATCTCCCTCTTCATAAAAAAATATATTTGGTCTAAATCTTATTTAAAGATAGATATTAGTTGAATAATTTAGGAACCTGCAAATTTTATTAACTTTAAAAAGCAATTATTTAATGTAATAATTATTCATTAATGGTTATTAAATTCTGCGAATATTAATTTTATTATTCATCTCTTTCTTACTTCTATTCGCATCCAAATTATTAATTACCACACTACAAATTTGTGATGAAAAAGGACCTACTTAATCTTACTTTAAATCTATTAGAACAGTAAAGTTCAAAAATGTATAAATCTAACAACATATTGAAAAGTCATAAATAATAATAAAAGCCTAAATATTTATATTTTATTTCTAACCTTTCTACAAAAATCCGAATTATTATAAAATTATCTTAATGAAATTATTTAATATTAATTTCAAAATTACCACATTTTAATTTTATTTAACTCTAATATAAATTATTTCTGCTTCATTTTATATTAAAAAATCAATAAAACTCTAAAATTGTATATATTTAAATTAACATTTTTTTTTACTATAGATGATAAAAGTATATATTATTTTATTTTGAGCAATCAAAAAGATCATAATTTTAAATTTTATTATTTACATTGTAAAAATTTAAAAAAAAAAAATTTATTTATTTGTTTGTTTTCTATTTTAGAAATATTTCTAATACCCTTATATTCAATAGGAGAGGATTTTTCTTCATTTTGTAAAAAAATTAAACTAAATAATAGTTGATATTCTGATGATTTTAGTAAACTATTGGGAAGGATAAAAATAAAATCTTAGTTTTTTTGTTTATTTGTAATATATTTTAGAATTTATTCAATAAGTCAACAATTTTTTTATTCTAGAAAAAGTATTATTTATTTTCAGATTTTTTTTGATGAATAAATAAATATAGAAGCATATCTTTTTTTGAATTATAATTAACTTATTTATACATTTTAAAAAGCATTAATACATTGTTTTACAAAAGGTAAATAAATCTGAATTAATAAATATGAAGAATTTATTTTAGTATTTGTTGAAGGAGTAAAAAAAAGTTATACCTTATGCTATTTTATCTGGTGCAGTGTTTGGCTATTGTTATAAGTTACAGTAAGAGAGAAAGTATCAATAATAAGCATTTTTAGAAATGTAGGAGTTTAAAGATGAGTTAAATGTTCATGCTATAAAAGGATTGAAATAAGATGCAGATTATATAAAGCTGGAAAACTTAAATGATAAAATAGATTTACAAGATTAAAACTATAATATTATAGCTACATAAAGAGATTTAGGAACAGGAATGAGTTTTTTGATTGTAGGAAATTTAGATGATAATAGATTTTTAACGAGATATTACAAATTAAAGTAGTTTTTGGAGAAATAGAAAGCTTTTCATACAGAGAGAGTTGCTTAGTATGTAAAAGAGTCAGGAAATAACTAAGTAGATCAAGGTACTATGGATTTAATATAATACAAAGTTTATCCGATTGTTTAATTTACATCAGAAATCTAATTAAAAGGAAAGGAAAGATTTTACTTTGTTGATAAATAAACTCATGAAAACTTTTTATCAGTTTTTAAGTAAAATGAATCATATATTATTGGTGAGTAAAAGAGTGTAGGACTTAGATTAGATCTTACTCTTCCCTTTGAAGATTTATAATAGTAGATTGTTGGATTTTCCATTTTATAAGCAGCATATTTAATTAGAAGAAACCAATATCTTGCTGAAATGGAAAAGAGTTAACAAATAAACTGATCAAAATTAAAATACATATAACAATTCTAAATTTTAAAATGTAATTTATTCTATTTACTTACTGCCTAAATTTATGAAAGGATAGATATTTTATTATTTAATATTTTCATTTGTTTTTTTAAAAGTAGTTTTCAACTATTTGAGTAGAATTAAAAAATGATTTTGTATTAACAAAAATAAAAAGAAGTAATTTACATTTGTTTATTTTATGTTTTTCTGTATATTTTTTTATTCAAAAATATGTGTTAATTTCACTTCAAAAAAGAACTCTAAGTATGAATAAATTGAAAGCTTTTAGATTATGGAATATGTTATTGATGTTATTGTGTTAGTGGGTGTAATTATTATTGTTAATGCTGCTGTGATGGTTGCTATCTTTGTTCTATATTTGGAAGTTAGAATTGTATACTCTTTGATTTTTAATTACTTGCTTTTTTTATATCAGACTAAAGACTTGAAATAGGAAAAATAATTTGAGAGCTTTATCTTTTACTTTCAGGCCTTCTGTGAAGAAGCTATAAATTTTGTTATGATTTATTGTAGTTTCTATCAGTTTATTATATCTTAATGTAATTATCTTTAAGCAAACTTTATAAAGATTCTTTAGATTTTTCTCTTATTCCTAATTAACTTGTATTTGATTAAAGGGTATCAAGTATAATAGATGGCGACTCCTTGTCTTTTTTATTTTCCAGATGATCTATAGAAATACATTGATGACTCAAACTTAGAGCTTAAAAATTATTTATTGATGAATTTTTATTTTAGTCATAAACTTATTAGGAAGGTTGTTACTCAAAAATTTTTCCTATGTTAAAGTTAGACTATTTTTTTCTTGTTTTTAGAGTATCATAGGTTTTGTTGATGTCACTTAAATGGCTTAGAGATTATCTATCAATAAATTTGGTACTATTTACTTATTATATCTTATTGCTATCTTTACTTGATCCTCTTTAATTTGTTAGATCATCACAGCTTGTCAAATTTTGATTTTTTTAGTGATTTTCTATTTCAAAGTTTTTATATTTTTTTTCTAATCTTTTTTTTGACAAGTATTATTTTAAAAATTTTGTTGATGGTGAAATTTAAATTGATGATTAGATTTAGTTATTATTTACTCTTGACTACAAATTATCTATTTAATCTATTATAATATTCTAAGCACTCTTGCTTTGTAATGTATCAAAAATCAAAGACTACTTTTGGTTCCTAATCTTCTCTGGGTTTTGAGAATTAATTATCTATTTTAATTCCAACATGTACTTATTATTTTTTCCATTAATTTTCTCTTAACTATTAAAGTAAGATTAATCAAATATAAGATCTTTCTATTAGGCAAAAATGTAGTTCTTTTTTTTCTAATTTAATGTACACATATTATTTGCTTAAGCTTATAATATACTATCTGAAGAAATTTTTCTTTTATTTAATATCTCTTTTTATTATTACTATTAATCTAAGGTGTTAAATATCTTCTCCCTTGCATTTACTATCTATTCTAATTTATTAGCTTGATTAATATGTATTTATTATGATTATTCAGTTAACTCAGAAGAAGCTTATTTCAAAGATTGCTACTTTCTATGAACCATCAATTTCTGCAGCATGCCTTACTTAATATCCTAATATTTTATATAACTAAATAAAAAACAAATAAAATAATAAATTTACAAATGGTTATTCAATGGGCCTTCTATGAGATAATTCTATTTCAATAAAATTTTATGTAGTGCATATTTTTTCTGCAATTTAGTCTCTCGTTTATAATTTTTTTTTGCATTCTTCAATAAATGTATCAAGCTATTTATAGCTCATTAGGAATTTCATAAATTTCTTAATATTTAAAATTTTGATTCAGTAAATATCTAATACAAAAAATGTAATAATTACTTATAGATTAAAAGCTAAAACATTCAAGTCATTCGAGGAACTTATAACTTTGATTTCTCTAACTTTTGATGGAGAAATCTAATTAGATATTTCATCAATCCCAAAAAAATTATTACTCCCTAAAATTTTTATATTTATTCTTTTTTTATCACATATTTTAGAAATACTAACCTCTCCATTAATTATAAAGTAAATCATATCAACAGGATCACCTTCTTAGTAAATTATTTGTTTATTTATATATTTAATTTTTTTTGCACTATTTATAAAGTTTAGAATTCTTGAATCAGGTATATACTTAAAGAAGCAGAATTGCTTAAAATATGCAATTTTTTCTGTGTGTTATGTTTAAATATATTTGATAAACACTTGTTCAAATCCCTGCTTGCTTATTGTCAATAGATGAGTGTCTTAAAGACATATCATAGTTGAAGATCTAATATAATAAAGTTTATAATTTTGTTTCCAGTAAAAAAGATTGTTAATAATTAAATAGCTGTTTATTATTCACAAAAATTTTGTATTTTTTGGATGGATAATATAAATAAAAAAGCAAATGATTAAGCTTGAATTAAAAATATAACCAAATACCTTGTCTGATTTGTAATTATCTCTATATCCCCAAATCCCTAACCTATCTCATAATATTTTTCAAGCGATTTATTAGGGATATTAATTTTTTCATCATCCCAGTTTTTATTTTAATCATCTTACAAATTTTTATTATGAAATAAATCATCTAGCTTAGAAGTCTTAGATAATTTTTATGCTCTCAAATAATTTTAGTCTCTTTATTATTTTTTAGAATCTGAATTATCATCATTGTACTGGGCGACCTTGCCTTTGATAAAAATAATACCAATTTAATTGTGAACTAACAAATTAAGTAAATATACCTTTTAATATTACATAGTAGTTAAATGAGAATTCCCCTAGTATTTTATAAAATTAAATAAGAACATCAAACTTTAGTGAAATAAATATAATATACCTGAATTGTATATTGTTTCTCCTTTGCTGAAGAATGAATAACTAATAAAAGGATATATGCTTTAGCTCAAATCAGTTTCTTCTGAAGAAGTAAAGTCATTTTTTATATTTAAAATACTTAATCCTTTTAAAAAAAGCTAAATAAAATTGATTTCCTCTTTGTTTCTAATTGGTTTTTTTATCACATGAAGCAGAATCTACGAAAAAAATATTTTTAGAATTTGAGAGTTGATTTAAATATTATTTTATTACTTCATTATGAGTAGGATTTTCTAATTATATCTAGTCATTTGAAAGTAGAATTTACTTTATTTATTGTAATTTAACTTGGTTACGTGACTAGCTGTACAATTAACTATTATATTTTGGAGAGTTTAGATAATCTACAGCTGTTATATTAACTTAAAATTTTGAGCTTTGATCAGAGTATTGATATTCTTTCTAAATTGGAGATTCTTAACCTCTAATTTTATCAAGAACAAGTCTTCTTAAGTCTTTTTTAGAATTGTCTGGAGTCTACTTTTCAAAACTATAATTCTCAAAAGAAGACCTCTAGCTGTTATTAATATTAATATTTTCTAAGAGGTGAACAGCATTCAAGTCTTTAATGATCATATTTTATTCTGTTTTGTTCAGTGGACTATTAATATTGTAAACTTATCAAGTCTCTTTATATTTTAAAAAGTTTATTTATTTCAAAAGTTTTTTGTTTGCTTTTTTATTTGTATTTTTGTATTTTTTATACAAGAAATTTATTGTAAAGACTATTGGAAATCTATTAATCTATCAAGGAAAAAATAAATGATTTTTGTAAATTAAAAATTAAAAGTTCATGTGAATTTGAAGTAAGCTATTTTTACTTCTTAAAATAACAATCCTTTTTTACTGAGCTTATTTAACATACTTGAATAAGAAAGTTATTCCAGATTTCTTTCTTATAATTATAAATTTACTCAACACTACATATTTTATTTTCTAATTTTAATAATATTTAGTTCAAAAAAATATTCATAGATCTTACACTTTCATATTTTGCAATCCATATTTTTTTTACAAACTTAAATTCATTTTATGTTAAATGTAGAAAAAATTTAGTTATTTCAAACGAAAAATACTATCAATACAATTTATTTTAAGTTAATTTTTAGTTTTTTTAAATCAAATCTTATATTTTCAAAAATTAGTAGAGGCATCATAAAACTCCACTAATCAATTCTATTAATCCATAAATAGGGGTATTTATTATTAAAATAATTTATAGTTTAATTAAAAAATGTAACTATTAGTGAAAACATAGTAGCTGTAGAAGAAATCTTATTCAAGTTCTTAAAATTGATGGTATTATTTATTCTATTTGCAATCAATTACAATAAAAAGACATTTATTTCATATCATTTATTTCCTTTTATGGCTATGGAGTATTTTTCAAAGCAAAGTATAAAGATAAGTTTTTTGCTTTAAATCGCTTGAGTAGAATTGATTTTTAAAAAATTTAAGAAAAAGAGAAGATTATCAAATTATTAAAAAAATACTGATTAATTTGTTAAACCTATGAAGCAATTTTATTCTACTGGTTAATATATTTTTTTTTCTAAGTTGATAAATAATATTCATACAATCTTTACCAGTAAATTCAATTATTGGATTAGTAATGTAAATATCTTTTTTTAGAAAAAATGCAATCTCTAAAGTTGTTAAATGCTGACATTAAACCAGAAAATCTTTTGTATGACATTTATAGTAAATCATTTTATTTATTTGGATTTGGCTTGTCTAAATTATTAAAAGATCGAATAAAAGCAGTGAATGTTGATAGTTCTATTATATGCTCATCAAATTTAAGTTGGTAATACTAAAATTCCTAAATTTGATATAAAAGATGACATCTTTGGATTAGGTCTTATTCTTCTTGAAATAAAATTTATAACAATTTACCCTCTAAAAAAATAATTATTCCGATCTAAAACGAAATAATTGAGAGCCTGCTTAAATTTTCACCAAAAACTAAATAGATTCAATTAAGTTACAGTAGAAGCTTAAATGGATCAAGGATTCAATAATGATTTATTTCTGAATTTTTTCATGTTGTAGATGGCAAAATAAATTCTACAGAAATTAACAAAATAATATCTTCATTTAATAAACCACTCCTTTAAATCAGTTGTTTACATAAATAAAATGAAATTAGAGTAAACCAATACTCAAAAAAAAGTATTGGTCATATTCAAATAATTAAACAACAAACATCCTAACAAAAGATTATTTTATTCATTAAATTTAGATTTTTGTAAAAACTAAATTACTCCAAAATAGGTAATTTATTGATTAATTTTTTGAGGAATGCTAGATATAATTATCGAAAATTGCTAAAACATAACTTCCTTCCTTTTGTATTCATTTGAGAAAAAGTTATTTGATGATAATGCAGTTTAAATCATTATAAATAAAATAAAAATGTTAAATATTACTAATTTTATACTAGGCTTAGATATTTAAAATGACTAAGATATAAAAATTGATATTTTTATGAGCTTTTTAAAAAATGCAAATACATTACCTCTTTTTCTAAATCTTAGTTTTTAATATTTTGATGAGAAAGAAAATGCTTAAAGATTGGAAAAGTTAGAATATTGTCTATTTGATGATCTCAACAGATAATATTTTTAATGTAACAAAAAAATTGATTAAAAATTCTATTAAAATAATAAAACAGTTAAAGAAGTTTAAATTTTGAAAAATAGCTTCTGAATTTTATTTAAAAAATAATTTTAGTGAAGAATTTTGAATAAATAAATGCTAAGAATAATTTTAAGTTTGTTTTTATAAATTAATTTTTATACTTAAATGTAAATAAAAAACATCATTAATCTGCACAAATTAAATCATATAAAACCATAGTAGGATTTATTGTTAATAGACTAGATATTTATTTTTTAAAAGCGCATGCCTATAATACATAAAGCTTTATTTATCTTAAGAATGAGTTCAGATTTTCTTGAGCATCTAATTAATCTTATACTATAGAACCACCTTCTAATTATGTTATTGATATGATTTAATAATTGAGGTCATCGTAATATTAAATTTAAACTAGCATTTTACAAATATAATTTATCAATTGTTTGTTTACTTCAATTATTAAATTTATCTTTCTATCAATTAAAATATTTATCTATGAAAATAATTAAATTGAATCTATGGTATCCTAATTCTCACCTTAGAATTTTAAGATTTAACCTTACTCCTATCTACTATTATTATGAATTTGCGAAAATTAGAAACAGTTTAAATGATGATTTAGATTAATCTGATATGATTTTCTTGAATTTTGACACTATTCAAATATCATTTTATTTACTTTAGTAGAGTGTTCAGTTAATTTTTATAAATCCTTTGTTTTATCAATATCAGTTTTAAGATAAATAAAAATATTAATTTCATAAAAGAACTTATTAGATAAAGTTTAGACTTTAAAATTTTCAAAATGATTCATGCTTTCATTCCATTCTAAGTATTTGTAAAATATATTACTTTTTGTTATTTTATGATAAATGTTTAAAAAAACAATTAATATTTGCAAGCAAGATACTCCTAGAAGAGCATAGATAACCTTATCAAAATCAGATGCCGAAGGATAATAAATTTATTTTAAAGTAAACAAAATAAAAGTATTTAGACATTATACTACAGAAAATATTAAATCAATCCAATCAGCTAAATAATAATCTTTACTATTTTGATAGAATGTATTTAGAGCCATGCAGTTAAACTAAAGTATGTATTTTAACATAGAATAAAATAATTAACTATTTGCATGAGCACTTCTATTTAATAAATATTTCAATTCTATCAGAAGCATAAAAAGATTTAAACTTAAAAAAGTTATAGCAATTATCTTTTCAAACTCAAAGCTTTGAAGTAGGATATACCAATAGGAAAAGGTTATAGCTAATTGAGGTAAGCTTTTGAAAATAACATTTTACTTTCTAAATATTTTTCTAACTGTGATAACAAATAAGAGCACTGTACCAAAATAAAAATAGCTTATTAATATCATAAAAAAGTAGTAGGAATTTATTTCATTTAAATTTGGATCTGATATTATAAGTATATTTGAAACTAAAATAGGAAATGCATTAAAAAGCATCTAAAATATTTAATAGATGGATAGTTCCTAAATTGATTTAGAGCATGCTACCCATTCGCTTCGAAATAATATAAATAAAATAAAAAAGCCTACTCCTATTTATCTACCTCTCATTTAACGGGAGTGACTGAAGCTTTAAATTATTGAAGAAATGATAATTATCACATAATGATAGATCTGTAACCTTCTGTTGTCAGAGTAATAAAGGATAAGCTGATTTAAATAAGCTAGGCTTATAGCAAGATTTTAAATACAGCATAAGTAGAGAGTAAATATAAATTGTTTACCATTAGTCATTTGTTTCTCAAATATTAATACTTAAAACTTGATAGAAATGTTAAATCTTACTAAGAATATATATCAACAATTAATCTAAAATTTTAATTATAAACCTTAAGTCATCAATTAAAAATATAAAAGATTTTTGAGTTATAATATACATAATAATATCTAAACAAAACAATAAATTTTTATCAATTAATCTCCATTCAGCATATAATGATAAAGAGTACTTCGAATATTAGATTAATGAATAACCTTGAGTAATTACTTTACATGAATCTAATTTCTAAATCAAAAGTCAAAATATAATTCACATTTTAAACAAAAAAAGAGAAATAAAGTGCTTATGTAATTTATATTTGTTTAAAAAATAATATTTCTGATTTTGATAGTAGAAGAGCTGTATCTAGAATTTAGGAATACAGGATAATATTAATCAAATTTCATACAAATCATATTATACAATTTATGGGTTATTTTATAAATAATCTTATATTTAAAATATGAAAACTAAGGAAGATAAATAGTGACTAATAACTTTCCTCAGTATTTATTTAAAAGAATGTTTTAATTATTATGTTAGCTATTTGTGATTGATTAATATATATTCAAAATCTTAAAACCTTTATATTTCAATCATAAATTTCATAAAATTGTTTAAATAGTTAATATCCTTCAAATCTAAACATACTTAATATTATTAATCAAAAAGCTCTATCATTTTTTGTAATAGTAATTGATTTTCTTTGGGTTTCAAAAAAGAATCTGAAATTTATATTTCTTGAGTTTTTTAATTATGGTTCTTAAATGATCTGAGAATTTTAGCTTAAATTTAATACTCAATAATAATTGTAAGGAGTAGTCTTTTATTTTTATGGCGATTGATAGATTCACTAAATTGTTTTAGTTTGTCTAAAAAACTTAACAATCTAAATAGATTTATACTTGTTACTATTTCTTTTTTTATGAAAACATTAATATTAAAATCAATAATAAATCTATCTATAGCTATTTTGTCTATGTCTTAGGGTAACTCAAAACTATTTTCTTGAAGGGTTATTGAAGAAACATAAGCGTTTTATTTAATTATTTTTAAAACTAAGTTGACTATAAATAGAATAAATTTAAAGCTCCCTAAGATAAGCAATGAAATAATGAAGTAAAAACTTTTTCTTTTTATTATAAATGGTAAGTTCAGAACCATTTAAAAAATAATGTGAACTAATTGAAGTGCTAAGATAAGAATCGATTTCCATTTTTTTAATTTAAAATTAGACTATTTCTTATTGTAAAAAGTAAAAACTTCTGAATTAAATTAGATGATAATATTAAAAAAAGTATAAATAATTCTTTCAGTTTATTTATTATCCATCTTGCAGTAAATGGCTGCTGAGATAGATATAAAAAGAATTAAATTGCCTAAAAGAGCTATTATAGTTATTTATTTAGAATAGTGTAATCCCTCTATCACTAATATCCAAAAGCACTAACTAAGACATGAAGAAGGTAGCCAATTATAAATTACCTGTTGGATATTTTCTGGATAATCTGCTAAAGTGATTATCAAATAAGTAATATTAATAAAAATTATACTAAAGGCTATAATTACTATATAAATTCCAAGAAAGTCATTAAAATCAGACTTTGAAATTAAGTAGATACTTGTTAGTTAAAGAGGCAGAACTAAAAATAGCATTTAAATACTTAAAAAATTTGAGTAGCCTTGAGATTATTATATTATGTAATACCATTCACTGTTAATCATATTAAGAAAAAAATAAATCACATAGTTTAGAACTGTTTTTTGAAATGACTGTTGAAAAAAGAAAATAGCTGCTAGTATTTTTGAAATTCCCCAAGTTGTTAATATTGCAAACATAATAGCATATTCATTAATTTTCTCCAAAGCAATAAAGTATTACAAAGAGAGGATTGTTAAAACAAAGCTTGAGGGAACTCCAAAGACCATATTAATGCTTATATTCCTCATTTTAAGAAATAATCAAAAAATTTTATTAGAGTATTTATCTTGTTTTATTTTTAATGGCATATTTATGATTATTATTTTTCTAGCCTCTAATTTTAAGATATGTGGTTCAATACTCTAGAGAATTTATATTATTTTTAAGGTATTGAAATATTTGTAAGATTTTTTGTCAATTAATTCTGATATTTTCTTAAAATTTCATATTCAAAAAATATAAAATTTTGTAGTTTATCTTGAAAGTAATTTTGCTTCATTTAAATTTGACAAAATATTTTTAGTATTAAAAATAGTAATTAAACTTGAGCTTACAAATCTCTTGAAATTTATTTATCAAAGCTTTTCTTTAGACATAAAATTATGATTTAAGATATTTAGATAGAGCTACCTTTTGGTACAATTAAAGCTTCTTTTTTGTTTTACATTATTGAGTATAGAAAATTTTTGTTTCACATGTAAAATTAGGACAAATAAATATTTTTAATTACTCAACTGAAGATTAATCTTCTATCTAAATAATAAGAAATCTATAGTCTACAAATATGAATTCATCTATTACTTATTAAATCACATCAAACTCTATGAATCTTTTAATATTTCAATATTTTTTTAGATTTAATTCAATTAATATTTTTCTCATTATTGTAAACCTCAGATCACCATTCCATCATATTTCACATTTACCTCGTTTAATATTTTTTGAATATTTTTGATTTTAAGAGTTATTTAATTTGTCATAAAATAAACTTTACTATTTCTTAATATTTCTTAATGTAGTCTGATACAGTAATAAATGAATAATATCTTAAATTTTATTAATCGTAAGAATCATATCCCAATGATTAAAATTCACTAGGCTTAAATTGATCTAATACTCCATATTTTATTGTATGCTTATTAGAATAAAGATACTCAAATAAAATAAAATATTAAAGAGAGTAAATTTAGTCAATAAGGCAACAAAGATAGACAAAAAATTTTTTGATTTAGAAATACATCACAACAACAATTTTAGTAAGTATAAAATTAATATAATATTTTTAGTGATTTATAATAAATCCCAAGAATTTTGAATATCTTTTGAAATATCTTGTCATGTCAGATATTATTTCAAATAAAAAAGATTTAAAATTTTATAAAATTGATTCGAATATTTAGAATTTGTATTACCTAAAATAGAAATAAATTTAACAATTTAAATTAATATGTATTCATTTCATTTTATATAAATATTACAAAATTATCAAATAATTTATCTTAGTAATCTTAAAAAGAAATAATTAACAATTCTTATTGGTTATTAAGGTCTCTATGCTAAATTATGTTTAGTTTAGTACTCTTAAATATCTTTTTCAATTTATTATCTTAAATCTTCAGCAAGATCAGTATATCCTTCATTTTTAGAATTTAGCTCTATGTAGGTGTTATAAGCAGAGAATGTTTTAATGTAGTTTATAAATTGATCGATAGTGGCAGGACTCTTTTAAGTTTACTCTAGCTTCTATACATATTTATAAATTTCATTAAATCTGTAATTTGGGTAACTATTTTTTTATTATAAAATTGCTTTAATAATTGAAATAAAAATATTATAAACAAATAAATACCCTTATTAAACTTCTTTGAAGTCAAACTTATAAAGCTATTTGTTTTTATCTTCAAAAATTTTGCTATAGTTCTTTTCTGCTCTTGATTCTATTTCCTTATCATCAAAATTGTACTCGTATCCTAGACAAGCATAAGAAACTACGACAAAGCTTCCATCAGGTTTCAATAGATCTTTTCCAACCATCTTAAGGAATGGATGTACATCAAACCAATGTAGTGCTTGTCCAATAGTAATTAAATCGAATTTAGTTGGTAGATTTTTTTCATTTAAAATCTAAGGGAGTTAATGACAATCAGCTTTGATGGAATAAACAGAATTCTCTAAACTGTTTTTGTTTATTAACTCTTCAACAACGCTCAACTATTTTTCAGAGATATCAGTACCAATAGACTTTTCAAAGTGGCTTTAAAGTTAAAACAATAGCTACCCTGTTCCACAGGCAATATCTAAGTAAGCCTTTTTACTTCCCTGGTCTGCTGCTTCTATAATTAATCTAATTATTTCATCAGGATATTTAGGTCTGTAAGCTTCATAATTTTTTACTTAGTTTTGTTCATTTCCAAAGTAGTCTTTGATTTAAGAAGGAAGTTTTTATGATGATTCGGTATTCATTTTTTAGTTTTTTTTGTTTTTTAAATTAATTGGTTTATTTTAAATTATTGAATCTTTAATTTAAAAGCATTTATGGATATGTGTTTACAACTTTTTGTAAATAATATATGTACTTTCACTTCTATTAGATCACTTTTGGTATAATTTAGCCAAATAATATCGTAATTAAATTGTAATTTCTGAGTATTGATCAAATGATTTCTGATTGAGCTTCAAATTTTATTATAGATACTGATATCATAAACATAGTTTTGCTAGCTTGCTTGAAATTAGAATGTTTTTTGAGTATTTTAACTTATTGACAGACTTAAAATTTCATTTTTTTAAGCAAAAGTATCTACAAGTTAAAAAGTAGAACTTTCAAATTATTTTATGAGCGTTGAATAAAATTTGGTTTAATTTAAAGAAGGGTTATTAAAAAGAATAATAATATAATAATAATTTAGCAACAAACTAACTATTATGAAATAAATTAGTTGAAAGATTTATATTTATGAATGATCTAGCAATTTATAATGTTGATTTAGATGATATAGAAATTTATTTGAAAAAGAATTATTAAGGAATATTCATGAATTGTGATTATAAAAGAAATAGATATCAAAATTATACTTATACTTGAAAACTTACAATAGATATAATTTGAATTTAAACAAATACATCAAGTTTTTACATTTGTTGAGAAAATATACAGTAGGTTTGATTAAAAAAAAAGTTTAATCAAATATAAAATTCTTTAAAATGATAAAAGCTGAAAGACATTTTTAGTTGATGAAAACTTAAAGTTTTGAACAATTTTATTAATTTGAATATAAAATAACTAAATAATTGCTAAAAATACATTATATAGAAAATGAATATGATTAAGACAAGAATATCCATGATTATTTTTCAAATAAATTTATAAGAAGAAATGGAAATTAAAATAATATTAAATTTGAAATATCCTGATTATTTTCTTTTATTTATCAAATAGTAGGAATATCTAAGCGTAAGTAACAAACAGCTATGAGAGCAGGTCCTAAAATCATTCCAAACCAGAAGAGATAGTTTCCGCTAGTTTTTCCTTTCATATGCTTAGTAATGGTGAAAAGTGGAATTTGTTAAAGCATGAAAATTGTCATAATTGGCTTGAAGGTTCTAAAGATCAAACAGAATACCCATTCATGCAAAATAGCACTAAAGACAAATGTGATAATTTGAGCTGTTTTTTTGGAGAATCTGTAATTTTCAATACACTCTAGGTATACGTGTCTATATAAGAACGTGTGGACTGGTCTGTTCCATTTTCTTTTATTAAATATAAATAATTTTTAAAGTGAAATTTAGTGGATAAAAATAAGTGCTAAACAAATAAATAATTAAATCTAAATACTCCAAGATCTCCTTACAATTTTATTTTTAAAAATTAAATAAAAGATTTCTTGTGATATTTTTGTGATTTATTTTAGCTTAAGATTGAGATAATTAGATAAGCCAATTATTAAGTTAGTATTTTTATTTATCTGATAAGTAAAAAACAACAAATTTTTAATAATTTAATTACCTATTATATTCTTCAAATGTAGTGCTATTCCACCAATCCTCATAAAAGCATCTGTCACCAAAACGAGTTATTTCACCAAACACATTCAAAATACATTCAAATACTACCCAGAATAGAACCATTTGCAAGATGGTAAATGGGAATATAATTCTGAAAAGAGTTTCAAACCAATATATTTTATTTCCTTGTGAAGTATATGGTATAATGTAATCACAGCATACAATATAACCAAAAAGAATGCCAAAAGCGGCCATAGTACTTTTGTATACAACATATTTGTAATCAATTTTTTCCTTTCTAGGGAATGAATGTTCGTAGACGAGAGTAGGCATCCACATATAGAGAGTAAAATTTTCAAAAGAAATGTTTGCAGGGTAGCAAGGATCTCTACTTTTTCTGTATTACTTATTCATTTACTTGTAAGAATGCATTTTAAAATAATGAGTGCAGCAAAGAAAAGAAATGAAAGTAGCATGAGTAGTTCCCCAATCTCTGTTCATTATAATGTAGTATGCATAAACAAATAGGAATATTTCACTGAAAATTTGTAAGACGTTAACAAGTTTTTCATTATATCCTTTGATCATAGCCTTTTGTAAAACTAATGCTACATAAGAGTAGATGTAGTAAATAGGCCAGTGAGCTAAGCAAAGGAAAAAATCATCCTTAAAAGAGTTAATGAAAACAAAAGGGAATATTTCACCTTAATTTAAATATCTAAGTATTGGGTCTACGCTAAGGAAAAAGAATCCAAAAATGATGCCTGCAGTATAAAACCCTCTGTAATCAGATTTATTCAAGTTAGAAGTTGGGATATAATCATCAAGAAGGGAAGGTCTTTCTTAAAAAAGCTTTTTCTTTGCAAATTATTAATTAGATTCATCGCTTGAATATCTTTCTAGTTTAGGAAGGTTATCTTAAGTGGGGCGATTGTGCTTAGAGGTATCTTTACCTCTTTTAACAATATTATGAATATCCGTCATATATCTAAGATTTATTTTTACTTTTAGTGTAAAGTTATTAGTATTATTTTTACTTTAATTTTGTATATAGATTCTTGATATTATCAATTCAAGTTTTAAATATTGAGTGGATAATTACATTATAATATTATTGTTCCCACTTTAAATATTATCTATCCAATTCTTAATTAATAATATTATTCAAATTATTTATTTCTCAATTTTTAAAAATCTCCTCATCATTCCCACCCACCAAAATATCTACAACACCAAACAGTTGTAAAAACAAAAAAATTATTCACTGCCATTTTCCTTTTTTAGTAAGATAGTAAATCAAAAGTTACAAAAAGTAAAATTAGGTGTAAATAATTGGGCTCTATATCAAAAATAAATTGTATAAAAAGCAGTACATTTTTTAAATTAAAACAATCTATTTCCACAAACTACAAATTAAAGTTTGATTTTTAAATATTTAGAAAGATAGAAAGCAATCAGATTTAAAGTACTCGATTACTTTAACTTATTTGACTTTGAAAGAAAATGAAAAATACAAGTAATTTACAAAAATTCCTTACAAATTTCTTAATAACTCCTTACAACTTTCTTAATAATCAAGTGTTTTTTATTAATTCAAAATTTACCTCATATCAAATAATTTTAAAAGAAACATAGACTTTATCACATATTTATTTTTTGATTTTCAATTTTTTATTTTTTTATTTTTATTCATTTTTTGCTGTTTTCAGATACAAGCTTATTATTTTATTTAGCAAGCTGATTATGTATTTGATTGATATTTTGACTAGAAGATGGTAGAATACTCTCATTTAATACTAAGTTTTTATATACAAACTATTCTTAGATAAAATATTTATTTTTTAATACCTCTGTTGCTTATATCAGTGCTCTGTATCTCTCAGCCATATCAAATTTCAAAGCATATTGCATTTTTCTTAAACAAACTGGACAAAGCTAAAATGGCTTATTCCCTGACTCTTCATAATGATTAGATCCATTCATAATACAATGATAGTAAATGCAATGCTTAATTCCAAATTAATGTACAATTTCATGACACATTACTTTACAGCTTCTATATATGACTAAATCATAATCTACTTAAGATTTAGGATAGTAAAAGCTTTCCTAATATCTAGCAAAGCTGAATACACCAACCTTGTATTTTCAAAAATTTAAAGAATAAGGCGTTATGGCTCACAGATAGTTTTTTATAAATTAAATATTCATTTTAAATAAAAAGATACTAAGATTGTTATAATCTATTTTAATGGAGTTATATCTAAGATTATGAATTAAATATTGGGTTTAAAATTACTAAAAATAGTTAAAATATATCAATAATTTATATAGCTGATATAGATTCTAAAAAAATTATATTTGCAACTTTAATTTAATTTTACCTTGTCTTGTAAAGAAGCTAATCCAAAAACAAAGTTCCATGATTCTTTATTATAAATGTCAGTCATACAAATCCCGATAATGCAATAAGCATCTTTTGGTTTTGATTCTTTCAGCATTTCTAAAATTTTTGTAGCATGGAATTACTTAATATTTCCATTCAATCTAGTTTTAACACCTAATTTTTCTACATCTAATAGTGGCAGAAAATCTACTTCAATACCATAGAAAAATGCTTTTGCAAAAATTTACAATTTTTCTACAAACTCGCTATTTATTTCTTATTCTAAAGGTTGGATATAAATTTTCCTTTTCTTTGTATCTACAGCTCTAGGTTTTTCTATGTATTTATCAAATGTTTATCCTCCTTCTTTTTAATTATAAAGCCAATCATCAGCAGAAGGATTTGGTACCGGTTTAAAATACCCAAGTATTTTTTACATTTACTATTAATTTTTTTGAGACAAAGAGCTTAAATCTCCTAAAGCTTTAGCTCTTTACTAGGCAGTAGGCTAAGTGAATAAACCTTTTTTTTACATTTTACAATTAGATTTATTTTAAAAGCTATTTCAATTATATATTAAATAATTATTAAAGCTAAGAAAAAAGATTGAATATATCAACATTATGAAAATTTATATAAATAAGAAATTATCAGAGTCAGTAAAATGTCTAGAATGCAATTCTTTATTGATCATAGAAAAAAGGTTTTAAATTCCTAAAATTATTAACAAAATTATGATTAAAATATAAATTATTTTTAATGTTAATAATAGAAAAACATATTTGTGCAATTATGAAATATATAATTGAAATAAATAAGAGTAGAGTAGATAATATTAAAATTTTATAAAAATCTTTATAAAATCAAATTTTTATTTTAAAAGAAAAATTGATTGTTAATTATTTTAGATAAAATCATTTATTCATCATTTATCAAAAGAATATTTTTTTTGCTCAAAAATAAATATATAGAAAGCTTTTTATAGCAATCAATAAGAAAATAAGAGTGTTTTTTTTAAGTTTGATCTGAAAAAATCAATAATAAAGAAGAATATATTATATATTCAATTTAAAATCATTTTTACTTTAATAAAATTTAATGAATTAAGTTTACAGTTAAAAATTTCTGAATTTTACAAGATATTTATCTAAATAATTATTTTTGTTATCATACTATTAAAATAAATAACTTATTTAAAAATTAATTGATTTATTTATAATAGCAGAATTTTATTTAATATAAAGAGTAAATAAAATGAAATTACTATCAAAAATAATTTTAAAAATAGATTAAAAAATAATAATTAGATCATGGGATGGTATGATTGGTAAAATAAATCAAAGTTTTGTTATCTATTTCATAAACAACTTAATACTGAATTATTTATATAAAGTAAATAATGGTTATGTTATTTACTTACATTATGTCAATTAGGTTTAAGTATAATAAAAAAGATTTCTTTAATATTATTTGCACTCACTGGATAAAAAAATTGATTATTGCTTTTATTGAGAAATCAACTAAAAATATGAGTAGTCATTTTTCTTTGTAACTAGAGAAGGCTATAAGTAATGAGTCTTAACCATAATAAGCTAATGTTAATAAACCTTCAATTTTGAAGGATAAAAGAGGATCTGTACATCTTCGTCTTTTTAAACTTATGTTAGGTCGCTCTTTGTTAAATGTTCTATAAGATGATAAATGCACAAAGCTTTTTAACATGTAGATCCAAAAAGAAAATTATATGAGAAAGATTGTGAACAAAAAAATCGTTTCTTTAAAGGTTGAAGAAGACTAAGATGTAAAGATTTAACAAAAATAATAATTTTAAATAATTCTAGATATAATATTTTTTAGTTCTATTGAATTTGTGTTTGATTAATTGCTCATTTTATAAAAAGATGGTTCTCACAATTGTTAAAAAGAGTTACAAGAACAAATTTGAGTAATAATTTTTGATTAATGCTATTAAAGATCTCGATTTTTTTGAAAGAAATACTTTTTTGCTGGAGTAATAACACAAATTAAGTAATATCATCAATTAAAAAACTGTTTAAAAGGGAACAACCTTGCTAGAAATTGGAGATGTGTGTAGCTGTTATTTTATTCTTGTCAAAGGTAAAGTATACAAATTTAGAACAAATTATCTTGTTTTCTCTAAAAAATATTTAATTAATTAGGTCTAGTTTATGGCATGCATCCTAAGCTTAAAGCAATTAAATGGAAGTAGAATAAAAAGAACAGTAATATTTTCTCTTCATAGTAAAATGGTTTATAAAAATAAGGAACTCATGAGGTAGATGCTTAATTTATCCCTTTATCAGGAATTTAAGAAAATTAATAAATGAACCATATTATTTCTAATCCAAATACTCCTAAACATTCCCCAAAAGCTAAGCTATTAATGAGACAATAATCCAAATCTGTTTTGTAAAAATTATTCACATTAATTATTTATTTATTTATGAATATAAATTTAATGAATAAGTAATGAAAATCCTTTAACTATTCCTTAAATGTATCCTCATATGGATATATTACATACATACAAACCTGGTGATTCTTTTGGATAAGTATTTCTATTGTCAAATAGTACTTCGTAATTAAATAAAATCATATATTCTTTAAAAGGTCTGATTAATATCAGCAATTTATATATACATTTTAAGCTTGAAAATAATTTAAAACTTAAATTATTTTAATTTTTAAATAAGTGAAATGACATTTATATGTGGGGAAGACTGTGAATTTTTAACAATCTCAAAACAAGACTATGAATAACTAGTTGGAATACAAAGGGAATAAATATTAAGATAGAAATTAGAATTTTTAGAAAAATTTGATATTTTTTATAACTTTACTAATATTATGCTCCTAAACATTCTAGAATTGATGTAAATTTTAAAGCTAGAAAAGAATTAAGTAATATTTAAGTAAGGAGAAGAGTGTAAATACATTTACTTTATTAGATAAGGGGAAGTTAAAATTTCTTTTACATATTCTCCTTAAAGCAATGACGCTGCTGATAATAAAATTAATTAAATTTAGTTGAATAAGAAATAAAATGGAGACTCGTAATTGAATTCACTACTAGAATCTAAAAGGGAAAAGCAAAAAAATACAAAAAAGAGATTGAGTTCTTCTTAGATGGATGATGATTTATCTTTAAGCCAAAATGATTAAAATTAATCCAAATAAAAAGCTTTTGATAAAAACTATATGGAAAATGATTAAGAAATCCTTAAAAATCTGGAACAATAAAGCAAGTAAGTCAAAAATTCACTTTTAACTTAATACAATACAAATTTTGGAAGAAAGATAACAAAAAAGCTAGATATAATTATTCTTTCTTCTAATACTTATTTTGGAGAAGAAGACATTATAAGCCATTAATAATATAGAAATTTTACTGCCACCTGCTAATCTTCCTAAACAGAAATATTTAAAATTGATGCATAGGTAAAAATAAATAAATAATTGTTTAAACACTTTTTACATATATAATTTTAAAAAAAGAGACTAATAAAAATATTGAAGATTTAACATACCTACCAAAAAATGATTTAAACACAAAAGACGAAGACTAGTTGGTATGTCTAAAGAAGAAATGAGCTAATTTAATTTTGCTAAAATTTGGTTTCTGAAAAGACTAATGAAAATTCTAATATCTAAGATAATTAAACTATCCTTAAAACATTAAAGAATAATTTTAGTGAAAAAGATATCATGAGTTTTTCAAAAAATATCTAATTGAGAAGAGGAAGTGGAATAAATAACCACCTTACTTTATCTTCTATTCCTTCACTATAAAATATTTAAGCTCCTTACGGAGGAGCATCTTTGAACTCATTTTCAAATAATAGTCCCAGTCTTAATGGTTTTGAAGAAAAAAGATTAAAAATGAATCACTAACTGTTTTAGGATAAATTATTTACAAAAGACTTTTAAATTGAGAGTAATAAAGACTTTATTCCAAGTAGTAGTAGTAAATCTTCAGTTTCATTTAACTTTCTAGACACTTTGCAAATGAGCTAGGATAAGCCAAATAAATTCAATAGAAATTTAAAAAACTTCCTTTCTCCTTAATAAAAAGATTAAAAATAAATTGTTTTTAGCTTTACTCAAAAAAGTTAACAAAAAATAGATGTAAAAACAGATAAAAATCTTTAGTCAATATAAGAATAGCCATCCTTTGATTTACAAAAAATACTTAATACACAGATTTTTTCTTTGTAAAATATAAGTAAAATAGATGAGGCTCAAATAACATCCAGAGATGAAGATGTGTGTGAATCTAAGTAAAAAAGGATTAAAAAATCTTCACTGAAATTATAAATTAAAGAAAAAATTAATGAATAATCAAACAAAAGTACCTTTAATGAGTTGCTTAATTTAAAAGAAATTTCACCTCATAAGCAGCATCAACATAGTAAATCTCTTTATAGTACCATGTCTCACTCACCAGAAAGTAAACTATTATTAGACGGATTAAAATTTGAAAAAGATTTAAAAGAACTAATCACACCTTAATCTAAATTAGCTAAAGAATCAACTCAAAAAGACAATTTTATATTCTCAGCAATTAATAAAAGAAAAAATTCTAATTCTTTTTTAGTTTATTCTCAACCATTTTCATTAAAAAGTTCTAGAATAATTTCTCCTAGTGATGATAGTAAAATTATTTAAGAAGAAAATTAAACCTGTTTAGATAATAATTTGTAAAGTGTATACTAGCCTTCAACTTTATAAAATTTAGAATTGACTATACCTCCTCTAAAATAAAATAGAACATATTCGTTAAATCCTACCACTATAACATCCTATTCTTAAAGTAAATCTGCATAAGTTTCATTTAACCAAGATAAAGCAGAATAATCTTAGTAAAATTTAAAAATAAAATAATATTTTCTTCCTGAAAAAAACAAATCATATAATATGACCCAATCTTTAAACAAATTAAACCTAAGTTCATCTAGACCAAAAATCTACCTTAATAATTCATCTAAGAGTATTGATGCTATTTAACTTGAAAATAAAACCCCTCAAAGTAAAGTCAATTATGTAATTTAAAGTAGTTAAAATAGCAGAAAGAATAGTTATTTAAACCTAAATTAAGATGAATAAACATTAAACAAAGATTAAGTGTAGATACCTATGAGGTTAGCAGACTTTGATCACATTTAATCAAGGAATGCATAAATTTTACAGTAATACAACAAAGAAAAGTTTGGCTAAAGAATAACTAGCATATTTAAGTTAAATAAGTGCTTGATAAATTCTAATAAAGAAAAAGTGCTAAACTTTTTAATAAATAAAGGGAATTAATAAGTTCAATGAAGAAAAACAAAAACAAGATATAATATTTTATTTAAAATAAATTATCAAGTTAATTATCAATTATTCATCTATTAAAGTTTTAAACATAACCTAATCTGTTATATGTAGTATTTATTTACAAATTCTATTGATTTAACTCAATCTTTTATAAATTAAATTTTTTATCCAATTTTCTTTAATACATTTTATACATATTTTTATCATTATTCAATAATTTTTACAACTATCAAAAAAACAAAAAGTTGGTAAAACAATAATGAACACACTATTTCCAATAAATAAATGCTTAAAAGTTCAAAATAGAGAAGATGCTAAACATTTTAATAAGTAAATGGGATTATGCTCTAAAATTAAGATAAAAAACACTATTTAAATATTTTAAAATTCATTATCAATTAATCTCTAAAGCAATCAAGTTATTGTGATGTAATCTGATCTTTTTTTTGTTTTAAAAAATTCTATTGATTTTTTCATTTTTCTAGTAGCTACTACAGTTTATACAAATTTGTGATAGAAATTCACTTGAATATCATAAAAATATATTTACACCCTTTCATTTTTGAAGTTTAACTTTTTGATAAAATTTAACAAAGAGAAGATACTAAACATTTTTAAAAATAAAGGGAATTCTTGTCTTAAGAAAAACATATTTAATTTAAAATTTGAAAAAAGTAATGATTTTTTATGAATTTTACAAGTATAAAAAAGTTTTATTTAATCTTTTATTAGTATTTTTATTCTACAATTTCTAACATTAAGTCCATTCTTTTTAATTAAATTTCAATTTTTTTCATATTTTTTACCAAATTTTCTTTAGTACATTTTATTAAAACCTTTTTAAAATTCTTCGTCAAACAACCCTAAACTATTACTAATGTTATTTTGTCTATTATTAGAATTATTATTGTTACTGCCACCAATTTTTTATTGTTTAGTGTTATTTTATGATAGCATTTACAATACTTCTTATTTTTATTGTACTTATTTTTCAGCATTCTCAACATAAGACTCAAATTAATTCAACTTAAAGTCATTTTTAAAAATATTTAATTTTTTATCAACACTATCTTTGTTTAACTATATAGGAATTTGAATTAAAGTTGAAGATTTACACTTTTTATGGAAAGCTTAATATTATGTCACTATTTATTTTGAGCTAGTTACCAAATTTTATTAATTGATCTATTTAATTTCTTAGTTTCTCTTTTATTCCTTTTAATCTATTTAATTTTATTGTTGATCAAAAATAAATTATAATGAGTTTTATTTATTATGATTAATCTGTTTTTATTATATTTCTTCAATTATTTAATTTTTTGAATCCTTAATTGAAAAATCATAAAAACTAGAATGCTGATGAGTAAAAGTTGATTATTTATTATATAGCTATCTTCTAGCTTTTGAATCTGGATTGAAAATTGAACTCATTCCTATCTATTTTTCTGATTTTATTACATTTATAGAGCAGGGACTTGTATTATTACTCTTAGAAAATTCATCAATTTTAATTTATTATTAACTAGGAGAGAAGGTCAATTTTGAAAAAGAAAAATTCTGTTTTCCTAATTCTTAACCCTGTGTTTTAATTTTATTTCTTAAAGGAAACAAATCACTCTAGCTAATAGATGATGTAGAAGATTAATATATTGTATTTTAACTGAATTATGTTTTAGGAGTAGAAAACTACAGTGATGGTTTTCTTTTGATTTAATATTTATTTATGGTATTATTATCAAGTGAGAGTTAATTTAAATTTTATCTTGTTATATTTTATTCTCTTTTTTGACTGAGTATCAGTTGAAGCCTTTCTTCCATAAATTTATCTCTAACTTTCTCAAGTTGCTTTAAGTGTTTAAATTTGCCAAATGTTTTTACAATAGGCAGTAAATTCTAAATATTTTTAAATAAAAAATATATTTAAAATAATTAAAACTTAATAAAAAAGTAATTACAGAAATCTTGATTTCAATAATTTCTGATTCTTAAGATGTACAAACTGCTTATGTAGTTTTTTATGAAATTTTTTTTAGTATTTCATATTCTCCAAAGCAGCTATTTTCACTAATGATAAGAATAGGAACTCTTTCCTGCTTCTTCTTTCTTTTGTTCATAGCTGTATAAAGATCTAATTCTTCATTAAAACCTATTTGATTGCTTTATTCTTCTTATTATGAATTAGGCTCTATTATTTAAGTCAAGGTAACTTCTCCCTTACGAATAAAATAAATAGATTCAGAATCCTAACCTTCTTGGTAAATCATATTTTTAGAATTCAGATTCAAAGTAATAGAAGTATCTAAGATCTGCATAAGCTTAGTATTAGGTATGCTTTCAAGGAAATCAAATTGTTTAAGAAAATGGATTTTTTAATTGATTAAATCATTTTTTTCATTTCCCATGAACTATTAAAAATCTTCTTTTTAAAGTATAACTAGATGAGAGTCTTCTTCACAGAAGATAGTGCAACCTCTATTAAAAAAATAAATTAAAATTATAAAAAATGAGTTAGTATTTTAGTTATAAATATACCTCCTTAATTTAGAAAATAGCTCAGAGTCTCCAAAACCCTAACCAGGTAAAATATATTAGTTAAATTTATGATTTGGAACATATTATTAAAATTCTTTTTCCATAATTTAAGACATTGAACTATTCATCATCGAAAATGAGTTGTTGTTTTTATCTTTTTAGCTATTATTTTTACCCATTTTAGGGTTTCTTCCTAAATTACTTTCATTTTACTTCATTATATTTAACAAACTAAGCTCTAGTTTATATGGTGTCTTTTATGCAGATATCTTTACAGGACTAATAGCTATATCTTCGTTAATTGGTAATAACTATAGAAGCTTACCGCTTAATAGAAAATAGTAGTACTAACCGAAATCACCAGTTTCATATATTATTGAGTTTTTAGGACAAAATTTATATCTCAACAAATTTACTAAATTAACATTCTTTTTAATCTATTCACTATATTGGCCAAGCATAGTATTCTCAGTTATTATCCTCAACATAAATTATGATTCATTATAAGTCTTAATCGCTTTTAAAGCAATTTCACGGGCCAACTATTTTTATGAAAAAAATATTAAATAATTATAATTTAGAAAATTGTATGTAAAAACAGCAACCTGATTGAATAATAGTAAATAAAAATACATCTCTCCCCTATCATTTATTAATCTACAGATGTAAATAGTCATGTACAGTATAGGATGTAGGAGATATAGAGTATATTAGGACTAAGAGAGTCTTATAATGTTGTAAGCCAGGACTTTGAAATTTAGATACATATAACAGAATAATATCTCCAACTCTATTTATCCAATGACACTTTTGAAGAGTTCATTAATTAAATACATTTCCAGTAGCTAGGTACTATGTTCAAGTGTTAACTATTATACGAATGATCTTCATATAGAAATCTATACAAGCCCTTGCAACCATTTCATAGGCAATAAATTATAGTAAAGTATGTGTTTGGTTATCAAAGCAAAGTCTTACTCTAATCTCTTTGATAGATAACTACTTAATATCCTCAATTCATTATCCTCATGATCTATCATAGTTAGATAATAAAATACAAGAGCTATTATTACTTTCTTATGATGTGTATCCTCTATTAGAAAGTTAAAGATTCTATTAGTTGACATCTTATCAATAATCTCATTGACTTTATTCTATTGACTCTATGATAGTTTGATTTCTAATAGATGCTATATGATAAGAGTTAGACCTTTATCTTCTTTTTTTTACATTATATTTTTCATATTGCCTCCAGCCTTCATCTTCTTCTATTTCTCTAGATCAAACATTCCACTTTCTATAGTCTCTTTGATAGAGAACTTTGTTGTTTCTTTATTAGAAGGTATATTAATGAATCTTATAGTTTCTTCGAAAGCTATTTTATTGTCCTTACCTCCTCTTAGCTAAGGTTTAAAACTATACTTGAAGGGATTGAAGGGTTTTGCAACAAGATCTTTTTTAACTACTTTGGTCTTATCTTAATTTACTATCTATTCAAAGGGAAATAATCTCAAAGTTGAGATCAGCGAGATATAAGAACATAAGAACATGAACTCCTAACCAGTAAGCTTTTATTCATTGCGCTAGTGAAGAAGGCATTCGAAGAGATACCTAACATCATAGTAACAGTACATTAAATAGTCATTATTAGACAGAACACTAATATCACCCAATTCTCTCCTAGCATTCATACCTCTCTAACCCAAATTTTTTATCTCTACTATCTTTTCTTTAGATAGAACATTGGAGAATGAATAGAAACCATACAGAGCACCACCTATGCTTACACCTTTGAGCTTCTATAGTATATTATAGAATAAGTTGATATCTATCATGTTCTTCACAAAATATCTAACTGGATTGAATAGTACTTTATCCTAATCTCTTGCGCTCAGACTAATAGGTTACTTACCATATTTCTTATTCAGATTAGGTACATCACCAGAAAAAGGCCCTTGAGCTATCTTATAAACATTATCTTGACAATTAAAAAGAAATTAGAATAAGAATCTCTCTTATAAAATCTATACTTACTTCATATGTTCCAGTGATAAGTTCTAACCTTTAGTCTGATTAGATACTTTTCTCAACTCTATGATAATAACTTTATCCTATACTAGTTCATTGAATTATTTCAACTGATCATCTTATAATCCCAATTAATCAAATTTGAGTTGCACTAATCCTATACTATTATCCAGCCTTGAAAATTCAAAGTCAACACTTACAAAGAGTAACTTATTGAGATTTGATATGTTCTTTATGTAAAGTTTCTCTACCAGATCAAATATCTGAGTTACTTGTTCTATGTCTTATTGTTTATAGTAAAGATTACTAATTACTATCATACTATCTAATTTAATTATATCGATCTAGATAAAAGTGAAAAGTTAAATCTTTAAAGATCTCTAAGAAATTAAACAGTAATCTAAACGAAATATAATCAATGATAAACAAACACTTCTTGGTCAAACTTAAATGTTTCGCAGTAAGACTATTGATAGAATACAATAATCTATCATACAATACTTTATAAATCTCTGAAATATTCAAAGGTTATAAAGAGGAAATAGAATAAGATACATTGAAGAGTATCTAAGAGAGCATATAGTAAAGTAACCAGCTAAACAAAATAGAGCTACATCTACATATAAGCATTATTGTAAAGATCGTATTTGGTATTGTTACAGCATGTTACTTCTATGTCATCTATCTTAAACATAATATGTATTATTAATTGCAAGCGCTATGATCCTGTACTTAATCTACTAATTAGTAACTTTGATAAATTATATCAATAAGACTATGAGTAAGATATCTTAATCCAAAGAATATCAAAAAGATGAAGACTTATGTTTTATATGTTGTGTTGAAGACTTGGAAACTATAAGACTAGAATGTTGTAATTAAATCATGTGTCCAGGCTGTATAGAAAAAGTAGATAGATGTCCTTATTGTAGAGATTAATAGTACTTCTCTTGAAATACATCAATCTATAATGAGAGCTATTTTTATTTCTACATTTTTTTTATTGTTTTGTTTCTTGTTCTAAAGAGGAAACTCTAATAAATGATGTTCATTATACTATACCTACTCTTTATCTTACTCTTTCTCTAATTCTCTAACTGTCATCTCCAACTCATTCAACTTCTTCTCATACTACTCATCTTTCAAAGGTTATTATGTCACATTAGGTATTCTCTGTAATATGTTATCCAATGTTACTCCCTATTTAGACTACTCTTTGAGTCTATTGATACTCTTTTTAACTATTTCTTCTTTACTTGGCTTACGAAGGTTACTTAAGTTCTCTCTGTGGTCTTCCCTTATCACCCTTATCAGCATAAGGATGTAAGAGATGATAAAACCATACCATAATACAATACATAACTCCATGCTCTATCGATTCGAATATAAAAGGACTGAATTATATAATTAACTACTATGGATAATACTCATATTGGAGAAGGTACTCAAGTCTTTTGGTAGTGTATCATAGCAGCTTTACTACTCTATTTAATCTACATATGGTTCTTTGACCATAAAGAAGGATTCATTAATTACAATATCTTGACCGATGAGTATAGAGCTTTAGAAAGATACAATGAAATGAAAAGATACAGAGATATGATATCCAGAGGCTTAGATAGATACGGACTACCTGATACTAATTTGAGCTTCTATAATAATTATTATGATATCAACTCTTATATGGCTAGAGCAGTAGGACCTTATGCCTCTTAATCTAGACTCGTGGGTTATATTAGGAAGCCTAATGATGGTATGAGTTATAGTATTATGTATGATGGTTTTAGAGATAAGTTCTTTGCATAACCTTAGAATGATTTTATGCCAGTAGTAGAGATTAAGAGTCCTGACTTGATAAGGAATCTTGATGTATCAAGAAAGAATAAGATAACCATAACCAATGGGATCATGAAAGGTAAGTATTTATTCTAAGCAGATGAACTGTTTCGTTATTGAGTTAGGCCTGGTAAAAATGAAAAATGTTCCTAGTGATTGTAATGTATAATTATCAAAAAAATAAGCATAAAAAGCTAACTCCAGAAAATACCAAGAAAAAATATACCTATAAAAACACCAAGAAAAACAATTTGAAAAGTAATAGAAATGGCATTCCTCAATAAATTCAAAAATCAAGCTTAAGCCTCTGTATAAAAAGTTGAAACAGAATAAAAATAGTACATCAGTACTACATTTTACTAGGCTAAAGATTTCCAAGAAACTAAGGAAATCATTCAAGAAGAATTATACCTCATCAAAAGAGGTAATACAAGTTTTAGAGTAGCCATTAAAAAAGGCAAACTCTAACCTGAAGGTAAGGTTTTTGCATCGATGGAAGACATCGAAAGAATAAGTGAAGATACTATATTCAAGTACAACCTGATCATTAAAATAAAAGAAGAAATCAAAAATCTTCAGGGTGAATAAAAAGAATTAAAAAAGCTCTAGTTAAGAAAAGAATGTGCATCAAGCATAGAGCTATATAATAAGTTGGTAGATACAAACAAAAAGATATCCAAACATCATTCTGAAGCATTGATTCAGTGCTTCATAGATTCAGATATCGATCTTTATTTTCCTGATACCACAAGTAACGCTCCAATAACAGACAGCGTCTACAAATCCATCATCGAAAAATATTAATCCTTCGATGAATTTGATAAGATAGGAGAACATATTAACAATTAAGATTTCTTCAATCAAGTTTTTACTACTATTGAAGGCGCCTATCCTGAATGTTATGCCATTAACTACTTTTTCTAGTAGTAAATAGAAGACTTGAACGTCTAACAGGTTTACGGGCCTAAGTATATTTATGTTCTCTTCGAGTAATATGTACTCTATTTCGCTAGAGAACTCAGTAATACTTTCTAAAACTCCAATGGAGAAAAAGCAGTATCGAAAGAATAATATTGTGAGAATTTAGAAAATAACTAGTTCTCCTCATTTGAAGAGGCTTATGAGGTTTTAAGTCAGGTCTTTGATCACTTCAGTACATTATGTACTGAACTCAAAGAAGATAGAAAGACTGTGTTATAGTATAAACATCGCGAGTCACTGGTTATTAAGCTTTCTGCCTGTGTAGCTAATCAGAACGCTTTAATTAACCAACATGGTTACTTGACTATAACTATCGGCGATTTGACATATGATATATTCGCCAACAATATTAAGGCAGATGAATATATCTCAAAAAATTATAAAAAGTGGTTAGAGTAGCACACAAGTAGCTACAAAAATAAAGACGATCAAAATTTAGAAAAACCTCTAAACAAACCCAAAGTTAATCGTATTCCTCTCGTCCTCTAAAGAAAGTAATAAAAGAGAGAGGAATAACAAGGACCCAGAGGCAACACATTGATAAGAAAGACTTAACCAAAGGAATAAAAACCTTAGAGATAAAACTCTAAGCAATAAAAATCCAAGGTTTAGAATTCTTATCAAAAGAAAGAAATGGTCTAATAGAAAAATTAACACTCTGTGAAAGTTACTATTAATTCTGGCAAATCCTAAAATACAATCAAGAAGGAATTGTTAGAATAAAAAAAGTAATATTGGGGATAATAAAATACTATCGCATGTGAAGACATGTTGGGTGGTGACAGAAATAAAAAAGTCTAACTCGCTGATCTTGATTCTTTCAGTGCATCAATAGTGAGACAGTAACTTAGACAAAAAGTTATTGGATTAGAAAAAGATGTGAAAGAAGAGCAAAGATTATTTAATCTTATATTCAAAGGTATCGATATTGAAACCTTGAACTAAGATGAAATCATTGATTTGATCAAATAATACTTAGACTGAAGAGTCTGAGTCAATCCCAAAAAAGATAGTAAAAAGAGTATTTATTTAATTTAAATTATAGTAAAAGATAAAAGTTTGAATTTAGAGTTTGACTGAAAAGTCAAGCTTTAAATTTTACTATAAATTGTTGTTAACCATAGAGTTATTTCGTTTTAAAGCTTCGGATCAGAAGTAAATTATCTTAATTACAATTAATTACAAACATCAAGTCCTACCAGTTTTCTATATTCTCACCGTTTCCTCCGCTTCTTATTCGCTTATAGGAAACTCAGTCTATTCTTACTCTTCCAAACTCTATAATCCGAACAATTAAAGAGTATGTTATCTATCCATAGCAGCATTCTTATCTATACCTCCAGATAATTATACATCATATGTTCTTGGTTAGAATTATGTTATTCCTTGAGCTTATTACATCAAAGCAATCTCCTTTAACCTTTCAAACTCCGGATTAACTGTCTAACCTGCTTTCTATATAGTTTATCTAGTCTCTACCCTGGGCTAATATGGTGTACTAGCTGCTTGAGTTTATATGACATTACCATCTTCGTCAGTATATTCTATTGTTGTATCATCGGGGATGAATTATTCTTTTAATATCTGTTTCTCTTCTTCTTATTTCTTTAACTGGAGAAATCTGGTCTATTGCTCAGGAGTTAATTATGGTATTGTAATGTTATTACTAATAGGAATAGAAGTATTGTTAGGAACAGAAGTATTAGGAATAGAAGTATTATTATTTGGATCAAGAGGATCTATGGTAAGGGGAGTATCATATGAAGGATTATTGTCTAGAGTATCATTATTTACTGTATTAATTATCTGTATCAATCCTTCATCATATTTTTATACAGGTCGTTATTATACAGATTGTTATTACACAGGCTATTGTATCTATTATTATACATGCTATTATTATACAGTTTGCTTTTGTTGTATCTATTATGTGAGAGGCATCTATTATGTGAGAGGCATCTATTAAGTACGTGGCATCTATTAAGTACGTGGTATCTATTAAGTACGTGGTATCTATTATTCAAATTGTTTTTATAAATGCATATAGAGATTATGTTATTAACTTTGATTCATTGTTCTTATCATCAGAGATCTTAAATAACCTACATCGAGCTTCCTCTGTGTAATTTGAGGTAAGATACTATTCTATAAATATTATTCTAAGGTAGGATAATTGTTCCCTTGATAGTTCTAATATACTTCATAAGCACAATAAAATTCTATTGTAAACGGTGTTCTCTTCAAGGTCTAGAGACTATTGAAGAACATAACATTACTCTTATTGAACTAATGGAATATCTCTTCTTAAAGTAATATCTTAAGCCCTTATAGAGCATGTATCATCTTATCCAGAGGAAGACTCGTAAACTAAGATTATACTACTTTTTATTATCTTATATCTTCGATGAATTAATAGATCATCTATTTAGACATATCAGACTTGAAAGTGAGTTGATAGTTCTCTTAGATACTCAACATAATGCTCTATTAACATGATTCTAATATCTATTGTAGATATGAATAGAATATGGACTCTTGTAGAGTGATTTTGTTCATGATTCTTGTTAAGTTGTTATATAAAGTCAATCCTAAGACATAGTTATGCGCATATATTTATTCGAACAGAATGAGAGTAAAACTTCAAAGAGTGATACATATCTTTGGTAAGTATTCTTACAATACTGTATTCTATGTGCTATTCAATTGGAATTATAAGAGTAAAAACATGTGACAAAAAAAATCATGGAAAAGATCATAGAGTTTAGATCATACTCAGTATCTAGATAAAGAGAAGAGTAAGAGAATATTGGATGATATGAGGAGATGTTGTGATAGGTTCTATAAAGAAGATGTATCATTGGTTGCTATAGTAGCTTATGTCCTGTTTGAAAAGAATAATATAAAAGGAGATCATAATATAAAGGAGAATCTAAAAGATAATCTCAGATGATTACATATATCGAACTAATAGATAATTTGATTATAGAGTTATTAGGTTAGAGATTAAGAGTGTATAACTTTAATAGACAAGGTGTATTATTATAATTATAATACTATTTGACATAGGAGAGGTCTGAAAAAAAATGAATGATATGAATTATGAAGACTATTGTAAAATAATAAAACTATAAGAGAATTATAAAATAAGAAAAAAATGGAATACGAATTAAGCTTTAGAAGAACACTTGTCAAAACAAAGTACGTTGGTTACAATATATCTAACCTGTAATATACTATCGAATCATTTGGTAAAGCCTATAGTAATAATAACTTATAATATCCGTTAGTATACTATGCAAACTTCTATACACCACCTGATGAACTTCCAGAATATCAAATATAATGTTCTTCTGATCTCGATTATGGATAAGAGTATGTATCAATGCTTGAAGCCTTTACTTGGTCTATAAGACATTATTAATTCCCTTTTGAGAGAGGTATAAAAGGTATTAACAATAATATCTTTTCCGTATCCATAATAATAAATACTAAACATGAAGACGTAAGAAAGATAAGAGAGACTAGATTGAAATGTAAAGTTAGACTATTAGATAGAACAATGCTATAACTAATCTATCAAGACAAGAACTTCTTATAGCTAAGACTGACCGATCATAGCAACAGAAAATACAAACTCATAGAAGAAGGATATTGTCTAATATCTCATCTCAAAGCAGCTCATAATTTCACCCTCTGTGTACTACATCTATTAGCCATGAGAAAGATGTGTTTAGAGGATTATAAAGATTATGTTAATTTGGTATAATTAGCCAAAGTTGATCTCTTTATAGATTGATATTATCAAAAGAAGTAACGCTCAACATCTATTTCTTCATCATCATCTAATTCTATGCTTTCAGTCTCTATTTCTTCTTCTATTAATTGATCATCATATGGATTGATCTTAGTATTATTAATCCTACCTCCCTGTTTTGATTTAACTCTTTCTTGCTTCGTTTTAAACCTTTCATCTTGAACAATAATTTACCTAAGTCTAGTACTATAATCCAATAAATCTACTATTTCATAACACATTCCTCTCTCATTGAAATATTTTCTTATTTCATTGATCTTAGATACTATAGGTATCATAAACTCATAATATCTCTTCTTATCTTCTATGACCTCTTATAACTTTTCGAAGTCTGTTTGAGGTATGTATCTACTATTGTTTCTTCTCTCTTTCTCTTCTAACTAATCAAACAATACATAATCAAATTAGATAGGATGGGATAATATCTCCTGATATACTTTATCCCAATGTTATTCAGTACCTTTATATGTACCATGATATAGATTTTCTAGATATAAACAAAAGTTATAGATATCTATACCATTTCTCTATGATAGACTATCATAGTCCATAAATAGCTCACCTTTGAATAGTTCCTCACCTTTTAATTACAATACCTTCATCTATCAATCTTATCATAAACCTTATATATAAGTTATTCAATATTCCAATTATCTTTGTGATATGTTATTGATAGTTTTCGAAATAATACTAATAGTACCCTTGATCATCTTGTTCATAGTTGAAGGTGACAGGAATAGATATGACTATATTTTCTTGTTGGCATGGTTGATATTAGTCAGCGGTACTATCCTGTAATAGAACAACAATAAAGGTTTTATGAGTGTGAGGAATATAAAGAAACATTTTGATAAGATTACATTGGGCAGATGAGAGGCAATAATAACTTCTATATCTTTAAAGTGATGATAAGAATTCCTCATGGGAATAATAAAGTCAAAATACATAATCTCTATAAGATAGGTTATACTATCTAGAGCATAGAAGAGAGAAGAAGAGGTATAATAGATGATTTGAGAAATTATTAGAAAGATAATAAGAAAGATAAACATATGCTCAAAGATGATTGTTCAAGGGAAGTCACGCTACTATCCAATAAGGTAATCAGAGATATTACTGTAGAAAAAGCCTTTCATAAATATATGTAATAGAATTTACCATAGCATATATGTAAAGAGATATATACTATGAAGAAGGGTGTAAAGAGTGAAAAGGTAGAGTATTATTATCAGCATAAAGAAGTATTGGATGAGTATGATAAAGTAGAAGTTTATGATGTTCAGGATATCATTTAGAGGTAATAAAAGATTATAGAATAATTGAGACAGGAGTTATAGACTAATAAAAATATACAACAAGACTAAACAAATTAATAAAAAAAGGAAACATAAGATGTTCAAAACCATACATAACAGGATATTCAAAAGAAAACTAATTGTCTTTGGTCATGGTTATGTTGTTTGAGATGATACTATTGAAGTGAATTCATAACCATCTAAAATAGAGAATATTATACTTTGTTTCATTCTTCAAACTCTTTCATTCTCTAAACTCTTATAGTATATGTTTATCAGTGGCTCGTTGCATCTATCTATTAATAGGATTTCTACTCATTTCTCTTAACTAATTCTATATCCTCTAATTTGTTGCATCATCTGGAGTTTAGATACCCTCATAGTTTCCCAATTATCTCATCCTCCAAGACCTATTAGCTATGTCATGATAATCCCTTTATCTTTCTATTTCTCTATCTATCTTCTAATCATGATCTATAATCTATTTATTCAAGTTAAATATCTCATCATCTTTAACATAGATATCATCATAGTCTTATACTAAATCATCTTATTGTTCAATTCCTCTATATCTTTATATTGTTTCACTATCTTCTAAGTCATTAATACGATACTTACCACCCATCAAAGCTTTTTAAAACTATAATTAGTTATCTATTTGTCTCTATTATAAGATATTCTAGTCTAGAGGATTTTCTCTCGATTAAGCTTAAAGTCTCTGTTAAATATTACCATTAACTATTCTTTCATTCAATGAAAGTTAGTTCATTGCTCCACCTGTAGGAAAAGAACGATTATTCTTCATAGGATATTCATCTAACTATGAATCATCTAAGTAGGAATCTTACTGTTCGCCAAGTTATAACAATTCCTTCCTTATCTTAGTAAGTATCTTATTATAACTACTTAATTACTCTTTACTCTCTTTTAATATCTTCTCAGCCTGAACACTGTCTTCATCAAAGAACAATTATAAGAATTTCTCTTAGATTCTCTACCTAAAGTAATCAAGATTAGATCCTTCGAATAAGAACTATCTTAGCTATAATTAACTGTATCTAAAGTGCTACTATTATTATATGTCATCAGCAACTTTATCTCTCTGTCTAAATCTGAATCTTGATCATCTAGTCTTGCATCACATTCCTCTAGCTCGCGTTTGAGCTCTTCTAGTTTATTTAACTTAGCTAATTGTTCTTGTTCTATCTAATTTTATTTAGTTTAACTTTACTTTGTTTGATCTTGTTTAGATAGTTCTTGTTTAGTTTAACTTTACTTTGTTTGATCTTGTTTAGATAGTTCTTGTTTAGTTTAACTTTACTTTGTTTGATCTTGTTTAGTTAGATCTTATTTAACTTCCTTCTTATCTTATTCAAAACCTTCATAGTTTTCTTCATCTCCTTATTATTCAAAACCTTCCACTTGATCATAGTAATAAGGCTCCTATTCATATTAGGGTGAAGAGAATGAATTTCTTTTTGATAGATCCCTCAATAGATTCTTTGATGTATTTCTCTATTAATTATAATACTGTATCACTGTACCCTCTTTCCTATTACAGATATTTAAAAACATGAATATCAACAATAATACCACAATACAAACTTTCTCAGACCTTCTCACATTGAATACTATAGGATAGATGATCAGTGATACACAAAGAGTTAGTATAGCATAATACATGTCTGATAGAGAGAATATTATTAAAGAGATGATGATGAATGCCATAAAAAAGAAGAACTTCTATTATTTCTACTTCTTATGATGTTCAATATCTTCTCCTGTGATCTATTCTCCGAAAATTACATTATTCATTATGCTATCCCTATCAACACCTCCTCCTTTCATTTAACCATTATTCTTGAGATTACTCTTGATACTCTGAATGTCATCATTGAGCGAATCCAGTGCTTCTACTATGTCTATATTGGTATCGTTGATTTCCTTGCACATCTTCTTTATCTCTTTAGTATCTTTATCCACTATTTCATTGAGCCTGTAGTTGTTGTAAGCTATTAATAATAGAAAGCCTGTAAAAGCTAAACTAAAAGCATTCTATACCCATCTAGCCAGTTAGGTAGCCTGTTAATACTCTATTGGATATTATCTCCTATTCATAAGCACTTCTCTATCTTTTATTTTTATATATAAAGAATTTCTAAAAGCAGCATATGAGTAGACTGATTCAATATCACTGATGTGTTTCTGATCGATTACAAATTTTTGTGAAATTGGTCTGAGAGGGTGAAAAAGTTGTCGAGAAAATATTGAGGGTAATTTAGGATTTGGGATTTTGAGCCAGAACTCGTATTTCTACATATATAATAATTATCTATTTTAATTGATATAACTCCTTTTTTACATACAAATAAACAAAGAAGAAATTTAAGGATTAAGTTATTAGACTCTTAATCACCTAACCAACATTTCATACTTTTATTTATTAGACTTAAAATTCAATCTAAAAATAGGCTAATTTAATTCATATTAAGTAAAAATTAAAGATTACATTTTAAAAAAATTGATCTTTCAAGTCTATTTTGTCAGTTTTTTTAATAGCCTAAATGAGTTTTTATTTCCTTTCTTCAAATTACTTTTAACTTTCAAACCCAGATAGTTTTAGATAACATTCATTTTAAGCTTCTTAAATTCTCATGATATCTAAGTTTTAAAGATGTATTAAAGAACTTCCTCTTTTTATTTTGTTAGGACTATTTACAAAGTTTGACTTTTTAATTACATTAGCATTATTGTTTGTCTCATCTTCCTTGAAATTAGTTTATTCTACTACATTCTTTAAGAACTATTTTGTCTCTATATTTATAGAAGTGTCTGCATCTATGTCATTATTTACTTAATTTTAATTCATATGATTTAGCTAGATAGAGAGCCTAGCAAATCTACTGCGTTGAATCTTCATATTATGGAATTTATTATTGAAGAATGAAGATTAAAAGTGTTTGAATAAAGAATAATCTTTTAGGATAAGTTAATTAATTACCAATTTAAAAAAATCAGATTTTTAATAATTGATTATTTTTGATATTGATGCATACATAATTAAATTTATGATAATCTGATATTCTTATAAAATTTTAAATAGTTGAAAAATCTGAAATTAAATTATAAATGTAATAACAAACGGCATTACACTTCATACATAAAAAAATTATAAATGATCAAATTATTTCTAATATTTTCTAGAGAAAGTTTATGAGAAATTAATCTGAAATTAATTCAGCAAATTAATTAAAGTATTATTTTCTTTATTTAATCTAAATTATTTTAATATAATAAAAATCTCCTTTTATATTTTAAAGAGGATAGTTTGAAAGGATATTTAGAGACTATTTATTAACTAATTCACATAAATATGAAAATATGTTTGGTAGCTTGCTAATTCTTTAATAGAGAAAATAGAAAATGAAACAAATGATAATTCATTCATCTCAAATAATAGTAACAAATCAGAATATTTAATCTAAATGACTAAAACAAACATATTATTTAACACAGAAATTATTTTTGCTGAAAGTGCTTTTATTTGATTAATATAAATTTTTAATATATGGATAACTAAAATGAACTCAATCCCTAAATTTTTAATTGTTTTAATTGGTTAAGTCTTAAAAGAATTTGATTGCATTTTAAAGATGTAAGTTTAAATTTATTATTTTTGTTCATTTATTCTTAAAGAAAAATTATTCAATTTGAGCATGCTAAGATATTGAACTAAATATTGGGTCTTTATTTGTTAAATAGCATCATAGAATATTTTTATTTTGATCAAAATTATTATCTATCTTCATATGAAATTTCCTATTATAAAAAACTTCAATTTTTTTTAAAAAAACATGGTTAAAAATTTACTTAGTAAATTCATAAGAAATTTCATTAGCTACTTTAAGATATTTCTTTATTGTTTTTGCAGAATAAAAAGTAATATTTTAAAGAGTTAAGTGAGAGATGCACTGATGGGAAACTATTTTTAATAAAATTATGTGATAGAAAAAAATAATAAATTTTTGAGGAGAATTATGTTCACAAAATTTATACTGATTTAAAAATTTAATTTCCATAGATTAAAATCAAAATTATAAAGTGAATTAATCCAATAAAATTTTGTTTTGATCTCTTATTTACAAATTATTTGATGAATTAACTCTACTTTTGATATTATTTTTTAAAAACAATCTGAAAGTAAATAAGCATTATTACATATTAAATAAAATGGAAGAAAATAAAACATAAAATCATAGCTCTGAAGTAGCTTCATCAGCTATTGATATTCAATCACAAGATTCTCAAAATGCATTTACAAAAGCTAGAAATGCTTTAGATAAGCTGTAGAATACTCTATTGATGCAAGATAAGATATCCTAAAAAGAATTATTAGTTCATTCTAATATTAGTTAAGAGAGTATTGTTAAAATGATGTAGGATAAAAAGATTATACAATAAAGAAATAAGATTATGTAATACAAATTGGACGAGTTAGAAAAATCTAATTTAATAGACTTTGAAGATAAAGATACTTGTGATGTAATATTATTTCCACATTTAAGTTTATTTTACAAGTTAAACCATAAAAATTATTAATTATAAAGTTGGTTATCTTCTTACTTTAAAAGCAAATTAAGAGTTAATAAGAGGTCATGTTTCTTGGAAAATTCATTAGAAATTTGAGTGTCTTTAAAGAGAATCAAGAGATGTTAAAAAATAAATCTACATCAAACAAAATTATTCAAAATCTAAGGTGTGTTTTCATAAAAAAGCACTAGCCTTTGTTTAAATACGGTAGACAATTTATTTCAGTTTTTTTAATATCTTGTAAAAAGATAGTGATAGATTAACTAAATTTCTCTATTTTAATCTAACAGGTGAAAGAGGATATGAATATTTTATCCAATTAAAAGGTAATTTTAAAATAATTCAAACAAACATCTATTTTTACCACTATTTTTTTTATATGAAAGGAAAATCTTACTGTTTAATTCCTTATCAAAGTACTGTCCCTTTAGAACTGATAAGATAGTAAACTAAATTAAAGAGGTAATTTATTGGATATTTTCTTTTATCTAATTTATGTTTGTATTAAAAGAGTGCTTCCTCAAGTGACTGAAGACCAATCAGATGAAGAATATTTATTTGAAAGCTATCCTAGATATTAATGTGTCAAAATCTATAAACCTGGAGAGGCATTTGGTGAAATTGCTTTACTGACCTCAGAAAATAAAAGGTAAATAAAAATATAAAATTAGTCTCAAAATATTAAAATAATATTTACTATATTGATAGAATGGCAAGTATTGTTTGCAAAGAAGATTCATGGTTTATTTCTTTAGATAAAGAGGGATTTAATGAAATTTAAGGTTCTTATTAGTAACATCTCCTTAATGAGAAAGTTTATTTTATGAAAAAATTTGAAATATTTAAGCCTGTAGCAGTTAATAAAATTCTCTCTTTTCTCCATGAATTCCAAGAAAAAATTTATACAGCTGGTAAAAAAATATATAGCTAAGGGGAGAGAGGAGAAAAGATTTTCTTTTTGATGGAAGGAGAAGTAGAGCTTGTAAGAGAAATGGTTTAAGTAGGAACCTCTAGGTTAGATTAGTAAAGATATCAGTAATACTTTAAAAATACGAAACTTACAAATATTCAAAAATAAATAGTCTTGCTTGGAGCTGATAACTACTTTGGTGATGAAGATTTAGTTACACCAGATAGAATATACTCATTTACATCAATGTGCAAATCCTAAAAGTGTAAGATATTAGAAGTCGAAATGAAAGTTCTATCTTAATTTTTAAAAGTCTATGACATGGCTACTCTATTCAAAAAGACAGCATAAAACAAACATAATTGCTACAAACAAATATTACAAGAAGACATAATCATAGACAAAAATAAAATTTTAGATGTTCCAGCATAAAACTAAAAAAATAATATTAACGATACAAGCATTAATAATAATGAAAATAGTAATTCTGAAAATTTGGCTGACAATTTTGGTGATGAATACTAATTTGCAATTAGTTAATAAACCAAACAAAAATTACATTTTAAAAAATCACATAAAGATTCTCCCTCTCATAAAAAGTCAAACTAAGAAGCATAGGAGGATGCTTTTAAAGAATCTAAAAAAAATGTTATCCCTAAATTTTACAATGTTTATACACATGAAGGAAACTAGAATATCAGATAGAAAAATTACTTAAGCATTAGTAATGCTTATTAAAGTACAGCCAAATTTACACTTGACGATGTACCGATGACAACAAAAATGAATTAAGATGAAACTGATCAAAAGAGAATATAGTTCAGATTAAGTAAAAGTATATGCAAGTCATAAGATTATAAGTAATATGCTAATTTCCATAGACAAAATAGCAGTCTACTTTAAAAAAGTGTACAAGCATATAAACTTGGGGCTTCAAACTCTAGTTTTGATGGATTTCCAAAGATTAACAACACAAATTCATCTTATCTTTCATAAACACCTTAACACAAACCTGAATCTAAAACAAACTAAATACCAATCATAAATCTTAATTCCTATGACTCAATAAAGGTAAAAGAGTAATTTCAGGAAAGATAAAGAAATATGCACTTTTCACTTTAATTGAAATAGTCTATCTTTAGAGATAGTATGAATTAGTCCTTATTGACTCCTTAAAGTTTAATTTAAAATTATGAAACTCCTTTGAATCGTCTTAAGCATTCCGAATCTTCAAAAAATATAGTTTCATCACAAAATATAACACCAAGTCCAAGATAAAATTCTTTGAGCGTTAGCTTCTCATAATAATAATAATAACTACAACTACACAAACCTAATAAGCACTCAAAACATGCAACTGAGTATTAAGAGAATCTTTTAGTAAGATCAAGAATGAATACATTTCAATCATAAAACTAATGAAATACTATGCAATTTCTAGCAAATTTTTTAAATAAAATTCTTGTTAAAAAAATTTAGATTTCTTCATCAATAGCAAATGAAATTTCTGACAAACCATTTTTTTTAATTTCAAAAGTGAGATTAAATTTAATAGTAAATTTTTAAAATTAAATTAAAATAATTATTAAAAAACATAACTAATCTTTTATTTATAATATATTATATTACATTAACTTTGATTAATAAAAGAAATAAATAAACTACAATTTTGTATTATTTTTAAATGTTTTAATCAAAAAAGTATTCTAATTTTCGATAAATTATTTTAAATATAAGTTTAGGAAATTAAATACTTTTTGTTATGTTTGAGAATATGTAATTTGTATTTACAGTTTAGGAGAGTTAGTTATTCGTTCGTTCATTCCTGGATTAAATCAAGCTCAATTAAATTGAGCGAATTATAGTAAAAGAGTGGATATTATTAGTCTTTTAATTAACTATTTTAGTTAAGCGCTCCCTAATATTTTTCAGTTGGAAGGCTAATTAATTTCTTAGTAAATAAATCAATCAATATCTATCTACTTTTAGAACTTTTTCTAAATGTTTACCTTTTGTTTATTAATTCGTATTATAAATAATCATCAAATTTAATAAAGTTTTTTTATTATTCTTATTAGTTTGTTTTGATAAGAAAAAAAAATTAATTAATTAATTTATTAATTACCGAATACCAAATTTAGTGATAGCACTATATTAAATATTGGATTTAGTGGTTAAAAAAAAGTAGGTAGCATACATACTATTAGCTAAGCCAAAAATTTAAGACTAGTGGACAGAATCAAGTTATTGTTATTTAGACAAAGAATTCAGTTGATTAGATAAAAAAGATGGAAAACAGCATTAGAATATAGACTGATGTTGATTTTCATGTAGTTTAATCCACTAAAAGTAATTAATCTACATAAAATAAAAATATGCTTACAACATAATTTAGGAGATTTATGGCTGTGCCAACTAGTAACGGAAACCAAACTCCTCTAGGAAGAAATATTTCTCCTAATGAAACATTAAAATAAGCAATTGCAAAATCTACTTAGCAAGATTTTACATAAATATTTAGTGTATATACACCATCAACAGCTACATCTAAAAAAAGAAAAAAAATTAATATAAACTAACCTATTTCACGTCCTTAGCGAATTAATACAGATATTTATGAAGATTATGCAAACCATTAAATATTACCTACAGAGATAAATGTTAATGATTCAACTAGAGTAGGCTCTTCTTGTGGAAGATTTTTGATGCCCCAATCAGCCACTAATCAAGTAAATTTATACAAATTTAACTATACTTAATACTTATAAACAGCCTAAATGACAAAAAGACAATAATTAAATTTTAGCTTACATCTCTTAAAATGAAGTAAAATTAATGATTAATTTTTATTTCAAAATATTAGATAAGAAATAAATCAGTAGGAAAAGATAGCGTAAGATCTAGAGTGAAAAATATTGTAACAAAAATATATTGTGGAAATACAAATTAGCTAAACTAAATGAGTCATTATTATGACAGCAATTTAACGAATATGATAAAACCTAAAAGAAATAAATCTTCATAAGGACATAATCCCTCATACAGAGGAGAGTCAAGTGCATCAAAAATTCAAAGTGATAAATATAGAAATGAATTTACACCAAGCACCTCACCCTAAAATAGACCAATTAGTGTTTGTAAATTTGATAAAAGCTTTACCTTATAATATTTAAAGGTGGTATATACTCTTTATTCTGATCAAATTTTCTTATAAAAAGTTTAAGGAAGGCAAAGTAAATTGAATCAAATTAATGATAGTGCAAAAAGAAGAAGTGTAATGTCAATAGATAATGAAAATAGTTTATTCTAAGTTAGTAAAAATTCAGATCTCAACTTAAGCAATAACCAGTTTTTCTAAAGCACAAAGAATGGATCAAATAATAATTTCTCAATTCAATTTAGAAATAGATAAGTAATTAACTTTGTTTTATTTTTCTGATATTTCTGTGAGCTAATGTAATCTAAAAAACTAATTTTGCAAATTAATCTATTTAGATATAACTTACATATGTATTTTAACATGATTTTGATCAAAGTTCTTATTCAAAATAAGAAAATAATTTTTATTTCTTTTATAGTAAACAGCTTTGTAGAGCTAAAGCTAATGTATGAATACTGAAGAAGATTAAAAGTTAAACTAGAATGCATATTCTTAAAAATAAAATGGATTAGTTAATAGACCTTAAGGTGGAAAAACTCCAATAACATCTAATATTCAAACTAAGCAATACATTGATATTCTTATTGCCTAATAAAATTAAGGAAAAAGGAGATCTCAAACTTAAGAATCTGAGCATAGTAAATAAGTAACTTACAACTTTTTAGATTATACCAAAAAGAATGAATAAAATAAAGAAAATAATTATGTTAGTGCTTCTATTAATTAAAGCAAAGCTTAAAGCAGGATAGATAGATATAAAGAGGCTAATAAAAATTTATAGACTAGTGTACTATATTAAAGAAAAAGAATATTTACAGAATTTGCAGATGACTTTGAGCCTCAGAAAGAGTGGATGCCTTCAATGTAGTCTGACATTAGAAATAAGAATTAAATATAAATTAATTTTAACTAATAAGAAACTTCGACTGCAACATCTGCCAATAAAAGCTATAACTAATCTCATAATTAAAGTACGAATATATCAAACCAACACATATAGAACCATGATACTCAACAGTCAGAAAAGAGCAGCCAATAATAATAATAATAAATATAAAATTAACATCACTAAAGGATAGCCTAAATTGTCTCTCAGCAATAACTATAAGAAAAGTAGCAGGTAAAACAAGTAGTTCATCCTAAAATACTCTATGATATGACTGACGATGAATGGAATACCTTTGGAGACCGCTTTCCATCAAGTTTCTCTAAAATTAGATTATTGGGAAGGTATCAAATTATTTTATTTAGTACTTTCAATTGTTTTAATAAATAATTATTTTAACAGAGGTGGTTTTGCATTAGTATGGTTAGGTGAAAATAATAACACAAAAGAGCAATATGCAATCAAATAAGTATCAACAAAAAATGTCCATTAGACTCATATTAAAGAAATATGGTTTGGAAGCTAATTTTTTGAGAATGGGTAACCTAAGCCATAATTTAAAGGCTGTAGAGGTAAGTTTACTAACATTTATTGTATAAATATTAATTATAAAACAAAAGGTATAAATAACATGATTAGATTAGCAGGATATGATCTTAAGCCAGTAGATACTTGGCTATTTTATGAGCTAAGCGGTGAATCATTAGGTACAAATTTGTATGATTTAAAGGGAGAAGGAAAGACTCCTGAAGGAGAGAGAATATATAAAGTAAATAAAGATTTTCATAAAAAAGTGTTAATTTTGTATTTAATCCCAATAGATTATTTATAAAGAGATGTACTTGCAAATGAGAAACAATTTAAATATTTTAAAATAATTAATATATGAACTTTCTCATGCTCTACTTGTCATTTCTGATTAAAAAATTGTTCATTCAGACCTCAAAACTGAGAATATATTAATTAAAACTAAACCAGACACTAAAAATAAAAAGTTCCTTAAGTTAGATTAAGTTAAGCTTATTGATTATGGCTCTGCTTTTACATTTGGAAACTTAAAAAATTTTTCTATGGCTACACCTGAATATATGGCACCAGAAATTTTAAATTATATTTTATATACAAACAATCTTAATTACAATAAACAGCTAGTTGATTACCTCAAAGACTACAATATTCCCCATGTCATAGATATTTGGAGTTTGGGCTGTGTAGTTTTAGAGTTGATAAATGGCATCCCGTTATGGATGTCATTAAAAACAAAAATAAACTTTCAAGGACAAGAATTAATAAAATGTGGATTATTTGCAGTAAAAAATAGAGTTTTTGAGAGCATAATCTAAAAATAAATGGAAACTATTAGTAATCTAGACTTTATATTAAATGAATAAAACTATTCTAATATTGCTGTAGATGACCAATTAAGAAGTTTACTTAAACGTATGCTAACTATAAACCCTTCATAAAGAATATCTCCTCGTGAAATAATAGAAATTCTACAACCTACTTTAAAAGGAACTATTTGAAATAAATTAAAAAGTAAAAGTTTGATAAAGCTTAATTAAGAATAATTTCTACTCTTTCATCTTAATAAATAATAATTGTTTTCTTTTGTAAATATAAAAAAATATAATTTATTAGATTATCTTAATAATAAATATTATAAATAAAATTACCAACAAAATATCTTCATAATTTAACATATATCTTTTGAGTAATTAATTCATTTTTATGTATTTTGTTAACACAATTTTTAAAAAAATATTGAAAAACTTAAATTAAAATTTATAGATTTATCGTAAGAGATGAACAAAATTTGTATAAATTAATTTAATAATCTCAAAAATAAACTAATTAATGAATATATAAAGAAGATCCTCCGAAAAACTCTGATAAAATGAAATTACATTTTTATCAACATACTTAAAATGAGGTAAAGCATACATAACATTTACCTCTCTCTTTCCTTCATATTATTTTTTTATATAATTTACAATTCAAAAACTAATTTATTAATATCTTTGAAATTAGAAAAGTAATTAAAGTTTTCTTAAATTACAGAAAAATAATTAAAAAAAATAAAACAAGAATATAAATAAAAGATGAAAACAATAATTAACCAAAATCAAATATTTCTTTCAAAAAATAATTAAAAAAAATTTTATTGAAGAAATAAAATTATTATCTTAAATATCAAATTAAAAATAATTTATTCGAAATTGTTTTATTTTAGGATATGATTTTTTAATGTTTTTAAGAAGAAAATCTTTCCAAATTAATAAATATCATACAATTAATTTAATCTACTATGTAAAATTTGGTATACTATTTAGCCAATCAAATATCTCAGATGTTATTTTTATTTTTTTTATTGAGGAGATATTTATAATTTTTTTATCAATTAAAATTACTTACATTTTCGCCAAAATTTATTTTTAAATTATTCCAAATAAATTTAATATTTTAACCAAGATTTTAAAGTTTAAATCTTTTCTTTAAAACGATATAATTTAGAATTAAATATTATCTTTTTTAAAACATTTTTTGTGAAAATACCTATACAAACAAAACTTATAGTTGTGTTAAGCCTATTTGTGAAATGCTCTAAATATATTATTAAAAAAATCTTATTAAAGTTTGTATATTAAGAGTAAAAGAGGAACTCTCAAATTTACTACATTTGTAAAAAAATTGCAAATCCTTTTTTAAATCTAGAAAACCCACCTTTCTGTTTAAATATTATTATTTACTTAAATTAAGTCACAAACAGATTTGGGGTAGAAACAAAGTTGGTTTTTGGAATAATAAATAAATTGTGAATTTAAGTAAAATGAAGTAAGTTTTTTAGAATGATATTTAAATTTGGCAAATCAATCAATAATAAAGTGTAAATTAATATATTTGATAAATTTAGTAAAATTAAAAAATTAAATTAATAAACATTAGTAATACTGAGTATGGACTAATAAGAACTGCTTAAAGCAAGCTAATTCCAAGAATATGTTTATTCTTTGGCTGAGTACTTTGATTACATTCCTTATTAAAAAATTTAGATTTAGCACCTACTATTGACTGTAGTGATAATTTCTATCTCTATCATTTCATTTCGTTTAGGAAAAAAGAAGGAAAGTAATACATTTTTAAGTGATAGATTTAAGAGAAAATTAGAAGAATTTGAATAGGATGCTTAAATTGTTTTAAAGAGAATTGAAAAAAATGAAGATTTTATTAAATAAATCTTTAATCTATAAATTTTGAGCTTTGTTATTATATCTTGCTACATAGTTTATGTTGGATTTACAGAGGAAGGCGAAGATAATTAAAATAAGCTAATCATTACAGCAGTAGCATTAGTCATTATCTAAGGTTGCTTTTTGATGTATAAAAACCACTTAAATACGCAAATAAAGCAATTAAATTTCAAAATCTAAGAAGATAAAAACTAATAAAATGTCATTATGACCCAGCTCATATCAGAAATGTCAGATAAAATGAAAAACATGCTCAGTATATATTTTTCATATTATTAACAGCTATTTCTTTCAATTTATTAATATAATTATTCCACGTGAATTTACTTTCTTAAATATTTAACGCCAAATACTTCACATTCTTTTATTAAATTTTAGGTGACATTTTAGCAAAGAAAATTGTCAATTAATGTGAATCAGAAAAAGAAAGCATTAAGAAATTATAGGATCAAAAGATAAAGACTATCTAGTCAGAATTTGATTCTGAAAAAAGTGCTTTGAAAAAGTAATATGAAACTAAAATTAGTGGGTTAAACCAGTAATTATAAAGTGATAAAGCCTTATGTAAATCAAATATTTGCAAAAAAAAGAGAAAATTGCTTAAAGAAAAACTTAAAAGAAGCGATTGGTTTATTAGAAACTTGTCTGAGTTTGCATGGTGCTCTATATGTGCATCTAATATGTATGAAGATCCTACTTAATCATTCATTTTAGACAATAATGTTTCTGACCAATCTATCAGCTTAGAAGATTCCATTATGCTTAATAATACTATCAGTGAGGATTTATAGAATGATGATGAAACTAAATAAGGTGTTTTCAATAAGCTAAATGGGAGCAAGGGTGAAGTCATTAAAAAAGAATGTGAAAATAACTGTCTCAGTAAATACTTCTTTTTGTGCAAGAAAATAGGTGAGAAGTATAACAACTGGACAGAAATAATAGATAAATTTGAGTCTAAATATAAAGTAGAGAAACAAAGAATAAAATAACAAGTCAATCCCTAGTAATGATATGTTGATTTCAAGTCATGATTAATTGTAAAAACAACAATTAATCTTTTAATAAAAAAAAAACAAAAAAATAAAGTTAAAAGAGCATCCTTGATATATAAAAGTAAAAAATTCAGATAAATTTATTATTATTTTTACCTATTTCAATTCATGTTTTTCATATATTTATTTATTCATTTATTCCTTCTCTTATTCATTTTTAATATGCAAATTTGTTTGTGTAAGTTCACTTCATTGTTTGGATTATTTTTATAATAAGATTTGTTTTGAAATAGAAATATTTAATTTTTATAATTCCTTAAATATTCTCAAATCTAATTTCTCGATTAAACTTTTTGTTTAATTAATTAAACAAAACTTGAAAAAACAATAAATTTAATCCAAAAAATTAAAAAGAAAAAAAGATAGATAGTAAATAGGGATTTATTTGGAAAGATTGATAAAAGAGTGAATAAAATGATTTTTTCGATAAATTTCAATAAATTTGATTTTTTATATTTATCAACCAATAATTTAAATGATTTATTTGATTATTAATTAAGTAATATATTGAATAAAGTAATATATACAATTAATTTGATTTATAATTAAGTTTTTTCTTTTTGGTATAATTATTTTTCAGAAAGCTTATTATTGCTTCCATAGGTTTATGAGCTTTCCCTTTTATATTTTGTCAATAACTGCAAGAAACTCTGATTCACTTGAATTAGGGGCAGGCTGAAATTCTTTTATTTCTTCAAATGGATCTGATTTATTTGCAGCAAAAAGAGGGTTATTAAAATCTGGTAAGAGCTAATTTAAATGTATATTGTCTTCTTAAGTGAATTTAGGAAGTGCTGGTGGGAATTTTTTTGCTTTAAATAAGTTTGATTTGCTTTTATTATAATCACGGAGAGTATTTTGAGCCAGTTTTCTAAAACTCTCTTTGTCTCCTTTACTTTATTACATAGCAAGATAAAGAGCTTTTCCTATTTTAGAGTGAAATTATTCTCCTGATTCATGCTATTCTAGTTTATTTGCATCAATAGTAAATTCCCCACTATTAGAAGTTTTTATTTAAGCACCTTAATTAACGAGTCTGTTAAAAACTGATTTACGAGGTTATGGAGAAACAGCACTATTTGGTAATTGGCTTGTACTTGAGGTATTTGTTTTTTATTTTGTGGGAGAAACAGAAGATCTTTTTTCTCCTAAAGCATTATTAAATAAAGCTGGGTTAAGCATTTAACTAGAAGACCTCATTTACTAGAAAATCAATTTTTTATCAAGGTTAGGGTTGTTTTCTAGTTGTTCTTACAATTAAGCAATAGCTGATAAGCCACGGGTTGTGACAGCATTTCTTTTTTTCTATCTTTTTTACTCTTTTAATAATTCTTATTTTTCACGTAATTCTTTAGCCTTCATTTGCATTTTCTTTTTAAATGAAAAATACTCGATTTCTCCACTTGGGTTTAATTGCTCTTCTTCTTCATCACTACTTTCTAAAGATTTATTATCCTTCCTATTTGCATTAGAAGCTTATGATTATGTTTAAGTTTAGTTTATATTTGTTTGCTGTTATTAGTTTGGTTCATTTAAATTCATATCACTACTTCTTCTACTTAAGGGATTCTTCGTGGAAGTAGGTGCAGTCTCTTTAGTTAAAATATCTATATAATCTACTCTTTCTATCTCATGCTTATATACATTCAACCTAGAATTAATATTAATAAAAATATTATTAAAATATATTTAGAGGAAAGAAACAAAAATTTAAATACACCCTCTATTTACATGTAAACTTCAAATAATAATTTAATTCTTCAGTTTTATTATGATTTCAAATATTATATTATGTTATTCTATAATTTATAATTCAAAAAAATAATTTTTTTACCTATGATTTACAGTTTCAAGGGTAGGTATTTTTGTAGAATAATGTCCATTTCTTACTATATTTTTACTTAAAGAAGACCATAATTTTGATTTCTGTTTTTATTCTTTGTCTTTGAGCTTCTTTAATTCCTCTTATTTAGTCTATTCTGTAATGTAATTTGGTTTAGGTATTTCATGCAAAGGGTTTGGGTGTAAATCTAGCTTTACTTTCTTTTTTTCTTCTTATTCTTTTTAATCGTTTTCATATTACTCAGGATCAAAAGATTCAAATACAAGATTATCTTAAAGTTCAGGATTTGCTATAAACAGTTAGTTCATTTATTCCTTTAAATGAAAAAAAGTGTTTTTATAATCTATTTTATACAAAATATTTTTTATTTAACTTAGTTATTTTCATAGAAATTGAATAATAGCATCTTTTCTTTAGAAATATTTACCATCTGTGTTATCATTTTCTACTGATGAATTAAACGAATTATCAGTATTAAAGGAGTCTTCCGAAGAGAAGACAATGTTTTCTTTAGACATAGCTAATTTTTTCTTAATAACACCCTAAAGAAGAGACATCTAACAGTGAAATGAGGTATATTATATTAATTTTTTATGATATCAACCAATCTTCAACTTTTCTATCTACAACAATTTTTTGTAGAAATAACTTCAATTTAGTCTTATAACTTATTTAATCTTATGAACAATTAATCAATCAATCAAGTTATTTATTTTAAGCACTTATTTTATAACTAATTGTTAGTAATATTTGATTTAAAGTAATTGAATTTATCATAGTATTATTTTTATAAAATATTATTAATACTTTTTAATATTAAATTTATTCAAAATTATTATTTTACTTCAAAAACTTTTAAAAAAAATTATTTGTTTATGGAGATTAATTAAAGATAATTTTGAGCAAATATTCCTCATCTTTATTTATTTTTAATAGGTAGTTTATTTATCTTTAATATTTAAAAAATTTTTCTTTTTACACAAAATAATTTTTTTTGATCTCAAAAAAAAATTAAAAATATTTCAAATTAAAAAAATAAAATAAAATTATTTTTAGATGAAAAAGTTCAGCGTTTTTTAGAAAAAAATAATTTTCAATTTTGACTTTTTTGATATTAAATTACAAGACAGTTCAAATCAATGGATTTTTTATCTTAATAGCAGTATTGCAGATAATTAAGACTGCAGAGTAGTAGCTTGCTATGTGAATGAAAAATGATCTATCTATATGCATAGCTATTGATTGAAAGTATTTGAAGAGCCAAGCACAATGAGCTTAGTTAGTATTAAGGTGGTCATTGATATTAGAATGAAGAAAAAGAAAGATATGTCAAAAAGAGGAGTAAAATGTTAGAAATGAATGATAAAAGGGCAAATTAAGAGGGAGGTTAAAAAGATTAATTAATAGTTAATGTGGGGAAAGTAAAGGGACTCTTTTAATTAAGAAAATAATATACCTAAGGACACATTCATTTAAGATTAGCAATTGATAAAGGAAATTAATAAAGTAAAAAAAATAAAATTAAGAGAAGGATAAAAAATAAATTAAATAAATAAATAGAAATAATAAAGGAAAATGTTCGACAAGCTTGTAGTTATTGATGCTAAGGGTCACTTATTGGGTAGACTCGCTTCTTACGTTGCCAAGGAACTTTTGAGTGGTCAAAGAATTGTTGTTGTTAGAACTGAATCTATTAACATCTCTGGCTCTCTCTTCAGAAACAGAGTTAAATTCTCCGAATTCCTTAACAAGTGGATGAACCACAACCCCAGAAGAGGTGTTCAACATTTCAGAGCTCCCTCTAGAATTTTCTGGAGAGCCGTCAGAGGTATGCTTCCTCATAAGACCCCCAAGGGTGCTGCTGCCTTAGGTAATAAAATTTACTAAAATGTTTATCAAATTGTCAAGCTGATTAAGTAAAGAATGAAATTAACAAAATATTGTCTAACTTATCAAATATCAAATCTATAAAAATGCAATCTAGTTAATCATTATTGTTTTTTAACACCCCTAATTTAATCGCTTTTCGCTAGTTGTTAAAGTTTTTCTAGACTAGTATGAATTAGTGAATGATGAGTAGGTACTTCAAATCAAGGTTTTCAATTATTTTGTTCAGTTTATAAGGTGATTCCTCATAAATTAGTAGTTTATACACTTAAAAAACCTTAGCTTCTTTGCCGAAATATCAAACTAGCAAATCACTTTAAAGGGTTCTTATAGCTAGCAAAAAAATGTTAAATTGAATTTTTGCCTAAAAAATTTGCAAAAACAATATGATTGTTAGGTAGAATCAATAGTAAAATACCACTCAAAAATTTTAAAATTAACAACTACTTTGAGGAGTATTAAAGGAAATTTAATAAATGAGAGTGTTATGAAATATATATAGTCGTATCTATTAATCTATCTCCTACTGTTAACATGAAAAAACAGTTATGATAAAAGGAGTATTTAAGCATGAAATTAGTAGAATTTAAAGCTGAAACAAAATTAATTAAGTCTATGCAAAATATTTAAACAAAAATAAAAATAGAGTTGTTTCTTTCAATAGCAAATCAATAATTATAAAAGCAAAATAGCTAAATGTATATTACATCCTATAATATAAACATAGCAGACCAGCAAAATTAATTTTAGAATATTGATGCAAGTGATATTAAATATCAGGTAGAATCAACTTTATAATGTGATTATTAAAGCTGCTACGCTACTATTTATATCAATTTTAAAGTAGAGCAAAACACTAAAATTTTTAGGCAAATAAAATGAGTTAATAAAACAATTAATAAACGAATGAATGAATGTTTTTCAAGTATTTAAAAAAATTGCGTTTCTGATTATTTATAGATTAAAAATAAATAAGCTGAATTATTCATAAGATAAACAAGACAATTATATTTTTAAATAAGATTCTTAAAATTTTAATTAGTTTGACTATTATTTAACTCTAATATCAAAATATTTATTTTAACCATCAACTCATCAAATTTATTTTATAAAAAAACAGATAGACTTAAAATTTTCGAAGGTATCCCCACCCCCTACGACAGAGTTAAGAAGTAAGTCGTTGTCGATGCTTTGAAGGTCCAAAGATTAAGAAACTCTAGACCCTTCTGCAAGTTGGGTGACTTGAGTGCTTCCGTTGGTTGGGGCAAACAAACCCTCATCGAAAAGCTCGAAGAAAAGAGAAGAGCTAGAGCTCAAACCTACCACGATAAGAAGGTTAAGCAAGCTGATGCCAGAAGAAAGGAACTCGGTCTTCCTGCTCTTAAGGCTATCAAGGATAAACTCGCCTAATTCGGTTACTGATCACCCTTTCTTACTCTAATATATACAACTATCGATTATTATATTAAATTTTTTTAAACTTTGAAGTAATAATAATATATATTTTTGCTTACCTAGTGCATAATAATATATTCTTTATTTAAACGCATATGTGAATATCTCAAACTACTCATTCATAATAAACTTATTTAAATTTAATCTTCTCTCTATGTTGTGTAAATTAATCCAATCTAAATATCAAACATCACAAGCATAATTATAAACAAAAATATATCATAAAAATATTTCTAAAATCATACTTTCTACTTAAGACTTCACATTCATTTTTAGATGAATGCAACTCAAGATAGTTTTTAATACAAATCTAAATAACAAATACAGACAAAAGTGATTTAAATTTAGTTCATTCCCGATAAAAGTTCTTTTTTATTTAATGATAAAATTAAATTTAAGCCATTTATTAAATTATTTTAACTTTAATTTTTGGCATTAAGTCATTATAAATAAACAATTAATTTTAATTTTGTTAAAATAAAATTTTTATTTTATCATATTTAAAACAAAAGAAATTTTACAAATTAAATTGTATTAAAATGATAATCTTGATAATTTTAAAAAAAGCAAAATTATGAAAAGTATAATTTGACCTATCATTAAATATTTAGTTTTAATTTCAAAATTATTTTTTATTAATCATTTTAAAACTTGAAATCATTTTTTTATTTATTATTAATTTAAATTAATGATTTTAAACCCAGAAATATTAACTCTTTTTGTGTTAGAATGATTGAACAAATACTAAAAACGAATGTTTTTGTTCTGCAAAAAAATTTTATTTTTTATTTTTTGATTTTTATGAAGCAAACAAAAATTTGGTAATATGAAATGTTTATAATTAAATAATTTATAAATTTATCAGAAACATTTTAATAAAATAACTAAATAAAAGTTTATTTTAATTGATAATTATGTAAATAGATTAGACATCAAAAAATAAAACTATTTTCATCTGTTTTTTCAATTTTATTTGCTTCATAAAAAATAAATTTATTTTCATCAAAAAAAAATTATTTACTTATTCTATTTTGTTTTCTCTCATCAAATCATTTTAACACTATTTAATGATTAAATGAAATAAATTGAAATTACTTAAATAATTTTGTTTATTTTTTATTTGAGAAATAAATTTGATTTGAAATAATAGAATTTTATTTTATAATTACTCTTGATGATTTTTAAAGGATAAAGATAGAATTTAAATTTAATTTTTTTTAATATCTTAATTTGAAAAATACTTTAGGATCAATCGTTTTACATTTTTAATTTTAAGTAAATTAATAATTAAATTTTAATCAATAAATTCTGCTTATTTGAGCATATTTGCCACCTAATTTTTAAATTTAAAATTAAATTTATAAATCTATTTGTTCTTGCTTTGTTTGGATTTGATTTGATTTTTGTGACTATTTTTTTTTATTTTATGCAATTTTTTATAAAAAGTACACTCTTGAAATTTGTATTATTAAAAATAATAATAAAAAAGCAAATAGAAAACCTGCTTATTAACTTTAGAAATTTTGAAAAAATTAAATAATTTTAATTAATGGAGGACTTCAATAATTTACCTCATCCTAGCCACACCGATGATGAGCTTGAATATGCAGATTTAGATTATAGCAAACATAAAGGAATTAATATAGATGGAGATTATGAAGAAGATGAATATGCAAATTACAAGCACAGCAATATGAATTATGATGAATTTGATGGTGATGAAGATGAAGAAGGAGAAATATAAGATACATAGATTGAAGATAAAAAAAATGCTAGTTTTAAAATTTAAAATAGCTCAAGATAAAATAAATTACTTGAAGAGTAGAGTATGATTAAGCCAGCTACTGATAAGCATTTTTAACTTAAGAGATATATGAGAATCAACAATGTTGATGAAGATGATTTCGAAGAAGGAGAAACTGATGATAAAATTTTGATCAATAAAGATAGATTTAAAAAGCAACTTACTCCTGAAGAAATTTTAAAGAAAGAATCCAAGCTCTTTAAAAAAGAATAGCTTTAAAAGAAAGTTAAACTTGAGTAGCAACAAGGTTATAGCAGCAGATTCCCATAAAACTTCAACTTAAATAAAATGTAATAAAACTATCGTAAAGATTATGCTGATGAGAAAAAAGATCCTAACAAGTTAGTGAGCAAATCAAAAACAGTTTTAACAGAAGATCTCACATTTGAAGAAGCAGAACAGCTTTTAGAAGCTTGGAGAAAATAAAACTTTGTTCAATTTAATAATTGGGTAAATTCTACTTTTAATTTGTGATAAACAATTAAAATATCATTTTTTATATAAAGATTCAAGTATCAAAAAGCATTTTAAAACAAGAATATCCCCCACATCACAGTGGCTATGAAGATGAAAATGAAAAGGGATAAATTACAGGCTTTAGTTGCAATCTTACATTAAAATTCAATTACTTCAGACATGGAAATATTAGTGATTTCGTTGCTGTAGGGTTTGGAAAAAGAAAGTAAGATGCAAAAAGAATGGCCTTGGAAAGATTAGTAGTTGATTTAATATAAACTGGAACTATCAGACTGGGTCTTAGAGACAAAAAATTTTTACATGAGTAGCCTTAGGTTATGCTACAAAAAGAAAACAACTACTTATAGTAAATGGCTAAACCTAAACCTAGAACAGACTTCGAAGAAAAAATACAAGAGTCAAATCACAAGAGAGCTAGAAAATTATCAAAGAAACTTCAAGATTACTTGAGAAAATAAAATATTGCAGAAGCCATTAACTGTTTGAGAGAAATAGGAAAATTTAAAAAATTAGACTGGAATGAAGTAAAAATTTCTTTATTTTTCTTTTTAATTATAAATCTTATCTTTGTAAAATTTAGATTTCTTTCATCTGGTCCCATGGTGTCATTAATCAAAACGCAGTTCTTTTGTAACAAATATTGGATATTATTAACAAAAAGCCAGTGGGTGAAACTTCAATCTAATCTAATCTTTAAGGATAATTTATGAGATAGTAAGAAGAAGTTTAAACAAGCAAAGATTTTGTTTAGAAGTATGATGAAGATAGAGTAAAGCAAAAATTATTTTTAAATTATGGTATCACAAGATAAAAATCTTGCAATCCTCATGATATTTATGACTTAAATACAATCGAATTTTCAGAAAAAGAAATATGTAATTTCACAGTTTTTAATATTTTTAAAATTAAAATTTTATTTTTAATCTCAAAAGTGACAAGCGGTTTACCACCATATAATGATGATGAATTCAATAAAGAATTAGTCAGAGATCCTTTTGTTAGAGATTTGTAAGACATTCTTGTCCCTGTAAGCAACAATGAAAACTTAAACTGTAATTCTCCCCTTAGAACTGTTTATGAGAAGGCATAAAAGTGGCCATTGAAGCCTTCTGATGTAAACTTTGACGATGAAGATGAAAAGTTTATTGATGATGAAGAAGATGACTTATTTGTTAACAAGCTCCAACCTAAGCTTAAATTCTTAAAAGATTATGACATGAATAGCCAAAATTATCAAAAGATAGCAGAATCAAGTAATTAACTATTCATCTCATTTTTTTATCAATCTAAAATAAAAATTTTTTTATAGTTTTTGGCAAAAAGGGTTATGCAAAGAGAGAGAACTCAGTACCTGCAGTATTGCTTGATGAATTATATGAAGCTTTACTTTACTCAGGAGACAAATAATTTTCTTTAGAAATTGCTGAAAAAATATATACCTAATTACAACTTGAAACATCAGGTTTTGTTCATGAAAGCTCTGCTGATTACTATGCTTAAAAAAAGAATATGATTATAACAGAAGCTATTGATTGCATGTATGAATCTATTTAAAGTAGAAATCCTATTGAATATCTTTGCAACATAAATGGTAAAATTGAAAAAATTGGAACTGCTCACTGCTATGATGTTGTTTCAGTCATTCCACTTGAAACACAAGAATGCATTGATTAAAAACTCCTTAAAAAGTAAAAAACTATTTTTAAAAAATAAAAATTTAATCAATTTTAATAAACAATTTAGATGCAAATATGATGTCAGAGAAACTAATCATATGATTGTTGAAGGCGATATTGTTATTTTAACTACATTCTTCCGTCCCAGCTATGACAAGCCTGTCCTTGATGACAATATTTCTAAATTGGCACTCTATATAAACTAAAGAGCTAAGTCTGCTAAAGATAACAGAGATTTTATTCACAATATTACTGAATTCGGTAATGTAGTAGAATATGCTCTTATTGGATAAGTAAGAGAAATGACTAAAGACTCAAAAATGAAGGTTTTCCTTTGCCCTACTTATGAGTAATCTAAAAATATCTCTTTTGATCCTTAACGCCAATGGAAAATAACTAAGATTTTCTCAAGAACATAACACGAGCGTATGTAGGATGCTTTGAGAATATTCTGTTTTGAGAACAGATCAGCACATCCTGCTATTATGCACACTATTTGCACACCCCCTGGATAGAGCTCTCACATTATTAAGAGATTATCTAATCAAGACTAATACAAACGTAAAAATTTATTAAAAAGTAATAAAAAATATGTTTGAACTTTTAATTTATTCATAAAAAAGCAACAAATACAAAAACTTAATTAAACGCTGAGTAACAATTAGCTGTTGAAAAGGCAGCTTTAAATAGAATCACTGTCATTTAAGGACCTCCTGGCAGTGGTAAAACTACTACAGCTGTAGAAATAGTTTTAGAATGGCTTAGAGCATCCAACTAACCTATTTTAGTCACAGCTGAATCCTAAGGAACAGTTAATATTATTTATGGAGAACTTATTAAAGCTAATGTTAAGGCTGTTACTATCGGACCTGGTTTTGAAGATCGTTTAGATCATATTAATGAAATTATCTCAAAACCTGATGGACACGAACCTATTTAAAAACTTTCTTCCAAAGACGGAAAACACTTAGCTCCTAAACCCTAAGAATATATTCCTAATTCAATGAAGTTTTTGATTTTGAAGAAAATGCTCAGAGAAGCATAAGTTGTTTGTTGTACATGCTAGACTGTTATGGCTGACTATTTGAAAGGCTTGCATTTCACAAGAGTTATTATTGATGAAGCTAATTCTGTATCAGAACCACTATCTCTCATCCCCATCCATAGATTATGCACTTAGCTTGTATTGATAGGTGATCATATGCAAAGCTCTCCTAAATCATAATCTATGTTTGCTTAATCAAAAGGCATATGTATGAGTCTCTTTGAAAAATTAATTTCATAAGGCTTTAAGCCCCACTTATTAAAGACTCAATATAGAATAGCCGCCAACTAAATGATCTTTTAATCTAGATATTTCTATAATAATATGCTTGAAAATGGTATTGTAGAAGAATTCAAGCCTGAATTAAGAGGATTCCCCTGGCCTAATCCTGCAATTAAATCTTGTGTCATATTTGTAAAAGGTTAAGAATAAGCCACTCAACTTATAGAATAGCTCCAAAATCCCAAAGAAGCAGAAGTTGTAGTTGAAATTCTTTTAAATATATTGAAGGCTGGATACATCAAATAGACAGACATAGGTATTGTAACAACCTTTGATGAATAAAAGAAAAGAATTAGATCCGAAATAAATACTCAAGCAAAGGTAAAAAAATATATTTTTGGCTATGTTTTTAAACATTGATAATAAATAATAGAAACATCCTTCAATGTTTAGTCTCACAATAGAAGAAACTCTCAGAATAACTAAGCATTCAACATTAATTGATATTGAAACTATTGAAAAAGCAAACTTGATGGATAAAGAATTAATAATCTTCTCACCTGTTAGAAGCAATAAACATGTAAACATTTTATTTAATTCTAATTAATATTTTAATTTAAATTAAAATTATTTATTTAATATGACAAAAACTTGATTGAAATTAATTAAGTTCTTGGCATAAAAAAAAACAAACAAATTTTTGATAAAAAAATCAAATCAAATTTTGGTTTTTTAAAATTCCTTCGGTTTCGATTAAAAATTCCCAAATCTTGTATCCTTTGATTAAGTCCTAGCATATTTTTTTAAAAATATTATAGAAAGCTATGGGCATTTTAAGGGATCCAAGACTTTTAAATACAGTCTTATGGAGTGGAAAACGTGGTATCATAACAATAGGTAATATTGAAATAATTTAGAAGAAGCAATTAAAAAATTGTTTATATTTAAATAGCCGACATAGATACTTTAGGATAAGATCCTCATTGGAAAGAATATTTCAAGTGGGCAAAGATGAACAATTTAATTTTCTAATATTTCAAATGAAATATTTTAGGAGAATCTAAAAAAGCAATTAATTAAAATAATATTTATTAATACAATTATATATAGAATATCAGTTACTAAGAGTTAATTAGAGTTTATTGTAAATTAATCTCATTTTAAATTAAATCTATTTATTTTTTCAAAATTCAAATCAAAAAATTAATTTTCAAATTTATAAAATATTTTTTACGTGTCAATGAAAAAAAATAAATATTCAATCAAAAAAAATGATAAAAATTAACAAAATAAACTTATTTAATTGAGAATGAATACCAAGATATGTATTAGTAGTATAATTAATACAAATTTTGTAAATATTATTAACATCGCTTACTTATGATTGAATGATGGAAATAAATTTAAGATATTTATCTAACAGAAAAAAGAAAATAGCAATTTTGTAATCAGATGTTATCATCTTTTTGAATATAAATTGTATGAATTATTATAATTTTGAATTGTAAAATTAATAAATAACCATATCCACCCAAAAAATTAATAAAACATTAGTTTATTGAAATTCTGAGATAGATAAAAGCAAACAATTTTATATTATTATGTTATGTAAAAAATGATGAATGACTTGACCTTTTTGGATGGACCTGTTGATGTTACTCATGATCATTATAAAAAGTAGGATGTCATGGTGCTCAAACTCAAAGAAATGTATGGATATTAAAATAAAATAAGAGAAAGCAGCCAACTTTACAAGAAAAAGAGACTAAATAATACAAATCAAATGAATTAAAACTACTTGAAAGAAGAACTATAAAAAATGGAACATGAAAAAAAGCTGAAAGAAATAATAGAGAAGCAACTTTAAGAAGAAATAGATATTGAATTGGATGTTTTGCTGGATAGAGACATTAAAGATAGAAATGCAGAGTTGATGCAGAAAAAAATAGATTTTATTAATTCTTTAGAAGAATATAACAAGATTATTTAATATTAAATGGTCAAGTAATTATAGGAAGTTAAATAAATTTAAGAGAAATTTTGTATTGACTTCAACTAGAAAATTAGTGAAATCAAAGACTATGTATCTACTATTGAAGATTATAATAAAATGCATACTAAAATAGAAGACCTAAACAAAAAAGCTAATAAATCTCTAACAAATTATAGGAAGAAACAACTGACAGATGAAAAAAATAAAATTGATAATGTATAAAGAGATTATCTTTTAAAAATTACTTCAAATATAGACTTAATTTTAAACAGTGAAAACGCTCTTAGTTCGCCAGTAAAATAGCTTTTATTATTTAAATTGAATGAAATGCTATTTTTTCTTGATGAGCTTATGAAAAATAAAAATAATTATTAAATATTCTTAATTGAATGCTTTCAAACTTAGGGCATAAATTTAACTAATATTGATATTTTTGAAATTGATTCTATTAATGGAGATGATGAAGAGGATGAAGAAGATTTATTGCTTATCAAGTAATTCAATTAAAATCTAGCGAATGAAATGTTATCTAACTCAACAAATAGAATTGCAATTGATGGAATTGCTCTAGATTTTTCATAAATTAAAAGCAATACAAATGAAAGCGAATAAAAGTAAGGAGAGAAAAATTAGATAAATATCACTACAGCTATTGAAGAACGTATACAAAAAATATAGTTGAGATACTAAAAAAACTAATTAAAAAAATAGAAAAAGAAATCTCTTAGCTAAGCTCCTTCTTTTTCTTAAGAGATAATAGCTCTTGAGTTATAGAATTTGATTAGATTTTACAACAAATTAAAATAAGTTGAAAAATTAATTGCTAACAAGTAAATGATGAAATATGAAGAGATTTAAAATATTCTGTAAACACTATGGTAGTTTTAAGATATATTATCTATTTAAATATCCTGTGCTAAAAATAAATTAGAAAAATATTTAATTAGTTTAAACAATAAGGTTTTTATTCCTTAAGAAATTATTAGATTAATTAATAGATAGGTAAAGCTTTTGAAAGCTATACCTGATCAAGAATAGGCGAAGTCTTACATAGAAAACTAAAAGAGAAATAATACATTTAAAAGGTATGCAAATGACCAAGGGAAAATTACTAATTTTCATTTTGTCTTAAATGCAAATAATCTAAAACCTCTCTTGTAAAAATTAGATCCTTCATCATTCTTAGATGATGAAAAAAAGTAACAAAAATAAATGTAAAGTAAGCTTAAAAAATTAAAGGATGATGCTGTAAAAAAATTTGTTAAAACTAAATTAAATTCAACCACCACTTAATTTATTAATAGCTCGTAATATTTTTCTTTAATTTTTTTCCTATTTTTCATCTTAATAAAATATAAAATAAAGGGAAATGTAATCTGGAAGAGTAAGTCCTTCAAATTCATGTAAAAATTCTTAAGATTCAGGATAAAATAGAGATAGAAGTGAATCTTAAGGAAGCATATATGGCTCTCTTTAATCAAATAAATTGCAGTAGTCTAAAGAATAATAAAAAAATGAATTGAAAATATTCTACTTAAATGAACACTTTGACAATGTCTAATCTTAAAGAACAAAGCTTTCTAGCAACTAGAGCAAAATAAAAAATACTTCACATTCTTAAACTCCATATGAAAAGAAAAATTAAAAATTGAATATCACAAAGTATATCAATGATAGCTTTGATAATACAGGATTCAATAATTAAATTTGTGAAAAATAGAAAGAAATAGATATAAGTGCTGATGTTCATTATGTAATGCTTAGTAATATTTTCTCTCATAATAATGAGTTAATTGAAATAGAAGATTTTATAGAGAAAAGTAAGTAAGATGATAGCCATCTTGAAGATTTATAGCTAGATCCTAAGTAGCTATATAATGATAGATACAGTCGCTTCAAGCTAAAAAGTTCTTCTTCAACTAGACCAACTACAGGAAAAACATAAAGAACAAAGAATGAAGTGGTTTAATCCTAACCATTAAATTATAGCCTCAACTAGGATTCATATTCAGAAGATATTTCTTAGAAATTTCAAAGAGTAAAGTCAAATAATTTATCAGTCTCATTTTATGTCAATGATAAAAACCAAACAGCTAAAACAACTAGACCAAACTCATCTTATAACAAGTTTGGTGGAGTAAAAAATAAAAGAAGTAATTCTGGTATAACAACTATTAGCAATAACCAAAGTGGTTATATTTAAAACTATGCTTAATTTTCAGCTAGAAATTCAAATTAGAATATTTACTAATTAAAGGATATTACTCCTATAAAAGAGTAATTTTCAAAAGATATTTCTAATAATTCAAGATATTCATCAATTCAGTAATAAGGATAGAGCTTAGAAAACACTTAAACCAATCTTTAAGATTCTAAATTATAATAAAGTGAAGTAGAATAAGAAGATTAATAGCGGGATAATTAAATTTACTTAGATGAAGTAGAGAAGAAGGAAGCTGAAAAACTAAAGAGAAGAAAAAATCTCATGGTAGAGATATTAGAAAGAAAAAGGCCTAGATATATATTTTTAGGTAGTTCTAGAAATCCAATAAAAGGAACTCCAGAATAAATATAAGAAATTGAAAGAAATGCATTACTTGTCTAGCAAAGAGCTAAGTTTTAACAATAATAAAAAGATAGAGTAAAACTTTAAAAACGTATATAGAATTTGGAAAAACAATGGGAAGTATCAAATATAGAGACTTTAGCAGGTCCTCCAAAAAAATATTATGTAGAAACTTCTACACTTTAGCATGACTTCAAAGACAGAGTTATATCTAAAATTATAAATCACTGAAAGTCTGTCTTTTCAGAGTCAAATTAATAAAAATACTTTATTCCTACTTAATTTTTCCAAAAAGTATTTCCTAAAAATTATAAATTAGAGTTCTAAACTATTTGTCAAATATCCTTTTATAATAAATATGCCCTTTGAAAATATCATCTAAAATTTCTCAAATAAAAAAATCAATTAAAACACTCTCTAAAATTAAAATAAAAATCTTCTTTAAAATAAAATCCTAAATCAATCACTTAAAAATGAGAGTATCACTAATTAAGTTAATAAATTTTTTTATGAAATAAATTGAGCTCTTAAAATAATAAAACAAAATTAAATTGTAAAAAATTAGATAAGAAATATTAAAATTAATTTTTCAGAATATTTAGATTATGCTTCCTTTGTGTTTTTATTTTATGAAGTAAATCTCTACTAGGAATTATAAATAAAATTATAGAAAAAATAAGTAAAGTTTATTATGATTCAGTTAAATAGATATTTTGGTTTACTTATAAATTTAAAGTTGCTGAGTAAAGGAAAATGTGTAGAAAATGCTAAGGTGAATGGAAAAAAAGGAAGGGATTTATTTGATTAGAAAAGAACAATAAATTCTATTGTACAATATTGATATATATATAAAAATATAAAGTATAAATTAATATTAATTTCTGAGGGTGTTTGCATTATTATTAATCTTTATCTTCTTGTAGTTAGTTAATTGTAATCAAGAAATCTTAAAAGAAATCATTGAAGAAATTTACTAGCTAAAGATAGTTTTAAATATTTTTTTCAGTAAAATTTGTATGTTTAGAAATATAAAAGGGCCCAAAATATAATACACTTCATTTTAAATTAAGTCAGCTTGCTTTGAAAATAAACTAATAAATGTTCAATTCAATTGACTTTTAGTTACTCATAGCTCTTTCATTCGAGGTTCATAACTAAGTCTTTTCTCATTTCATTATCCATATCTTCGTCTTTCATTTCATTTAATTTAAATATATTTTCAACAACACTGATTTCAGTAGAAGTAGTATCTAAACCTATTTATTTATAAATATTTATGTTTAAATTTTTTATTTTATTAAAACTGCTAAATGTTTCTTCTTAAAAAAATTAAATTAAACTTTCTCGAATTATATTTGTCTTATTAAATTTTTATAATTTTTTGGGCTGGTAGATATCCTCAATTAGTTTTCTTTAATTTTTTAGCTACTTCAATATATTTATCATTTATTACGTTTGTATTATGAGCAGCCATTTTAAATAGCTAAATATTTAAAATGGCTGTTTTGAGGATAAAAGGACTAAGGTCCCATCTCAATTTATAAAAAATTTTTGCCCTATTAATGGATTTTGGATGTATAAATAAAATTAAATGTATTAATTACCACAGAAAGCAGCCCAATCATTAACAACGAGACCAGCACCAATAACATCAGAACCTCTGTTAATAGTACCAGCACAAAGGGGAATTTAAAGGAGATTAGCGAGTTCATCTAATTCTTCAACTGAAGCAAGAGGATGAACTAGACCACCTCTATTATTAATAACACAGTAAGTACCAACGAGAACATTATTAGCAATAGTAGTTCTGAAGACTTCAACACCAAGGGTGTCAGCAATAATTTCTTCGCTTTCTCTGTCCAAATCAGGGTGGATTAAAGCAACATAATCGTTAGCAACAACACAATTACCTAAAGCAGAAAGCTTTTCTTCAATTCTTCTAACTCTGACATTATCAGGAAGGGAATTTCTAATATTTCTCAATTCGTTGTCATTACAAGTGTTAGGAACCAACAAACCATTCTTGTTACCTTAATTGATAAAAAGTAAAATTAAACAATGAAAATCAAAAAAAATTTTTTAAAGAGCTAGTTAAAAATAATTTTCAAAGTTTCTTGAACAAGAAATAACATTTTCCTCAAAAAAAAAGGATGGATTTCCTATTCAAATTGAATTTTTTAGAAATAAAATTTTAAAAATTATTACCACAAGTTACTCTGCCTACGATACGAGTACCGCCTATTGATGTATGAATAACTGGAATATGGGGGACCAATTCAGATTCAAAAACAGAATAGAAGTTTTCAGATGCACCGACGGAAACTAAACAGTATGCTGATGTGAGTTTACAAAAGACTCCGATGTCGTTGGAGTTTTCAAATTAACATCTTCTTGCCATTTCTTTCTAATTACTTTGATTATATGATTGTCTCTTTTTATCTTTTTTCTTTACTTTTTATTTTTTTGACTCTTTAATATAAAATTAAAATTTTTTTTATGCTTCAAGATTGCTATCAACTCCTCAAAATTAATAGCATCTCAGGATGCAATAATAATTTCTTCTACGCCACTTTTCTGATAAAATAGCCCATATATTGTATTATTATTCTCTTCTTCATTAAATTAAACACAATAAAAAGAGCAATCTATTTTTATAAAAATCAAAATTTATGATGTTTTCTGAGTAAAAAATTTAATTATAAAATCTTTCAATCTATATCAATTGATTTTTAACATCTCGCAAGAATTAATATTGTTGCTACTCAAAATGAAGTAGACTAAAAATAATTCTCAAAAGATATATCTAATTTTCTCAGGAAAATCACTTTAGCCATTTTATTAATATAATCTGGACTCATATCGGATAAGAAAAATGCCAAAATATCTTTCAAAACAAAAATAATCTCTTTTTTTCCAAGTAAGATTTAAAATTTAAATAAATTTCAGCAAATCTAGAACTGAGATCAAAAAAATATAAAATTCTAAATAAAAGTGTTGAAAATGAAAATTAAAAAAAAAAATTTTGTTTATGAAATATCTTAAGCTTAAATAATAAATTTTTTAATAAAAAATTAAAAAAAGAAAATTATCAAAAGATTTATTTAAATTAGCAATTTAAAAATATACAAACATATTCTATAAACAAAAAATAGAGTTCTTCTTTTACAAAAATTTATTGATTAGTTTTAAGGTTATAATTTTGGTAAGATCATAATATCTGTCATAATAAATATATTTAGTAAGAAAATATAGACAACTAAAGATAGGTATAATTAAATTTTTTTATCAGAAAAGCATTATATTATAAACTATTCTTACTATTTTACAGAGCATATTATCAGATTATAAAATTTTGTGAATAGGGAGAATTAAAAACATAATTTAAAGATTAAAGTAATTTTGAATAAGACTTTTAATGAATAAAAGAGAAAAATATGTTCTTATTACAGATAAAAAAGCTCTTATGCTATTTATTTTAAAATTTACTTTTTGATTTTTAATAGCTTTTAGATAGCTATATAGAAAAAAAAATCTACCTTCGTAAATATTTTTGGGATCAAAACAAAAAGTAAGATAAAGCTAAGTCTATATTGTTTTAAATTTAGTTTTTTTTTGATAAATAATAGATTTTACTTAGTAAACTATTCTTACTATTGAAGAAATAATATTATCTGATTTTATTACATTTATTTGTAAGGAAAATTATAATTTATTAATTTAAATTTGATTAAATTTTTAAAAATTTGATAGAGAAATAGATATTGTTTAAACAAATTAAATTGCAAAACTATTATAAATATGTATTTTTTTCATTCAAATTTCTTTTAAATTTCTCATTTCTAAGATGAAATAAAAAGTTGCTAAATAAAAATATATTTGGTGAAAAAATAAGTAAGGTAAAGAGGCTTGGTGTAAACAACTTTAAATTTAGTTTTTGATGGTGAGGAATAAATTTTGGTTGTGTGCTTGCTATTCTTACTATTTTAGAAAAACATATTATCAGATTTTATTACATTTGTAAATAAAAGAGATTGTAAACATAGATTTTATATTTATTTATTTAGCTTTTTAATTTATTATTATCTTTTGTTGTCAAATGATTTTTTGCACATTTATTTCGAAATAAATCAAACAGGTTTAAAAAAGAATTTTTACACTTTTTATTAGGAAATAAATTAATCATTTTAATTGATAAATAATTAGATTTCGTTAAAATTTTCCACATTTTATCAACATTTGAAATAGCAAGTCCCAAACAAACCTGAAGGTTTTTTAAATTCAAAGTTATTGATATAAAAAGTATAGTTCCAAGAAAACTTAGAATCAACTAAATATGAATTTTATAGGAGGTATTTACTTGAATTGCAATTCTTTTGCTTTTATCTTACTTCTTATATTTATGATGATTCTATTCAATTCATTTTTAATTAGGATTATTTGGTAAAAAACCATAAAATGACTAAAAGCCTCAAAAGTAAGGATAGCAATAGGCTTAAGAAGGAAATAAAAACACTCCTTAGAAATTAAATACTCCATAGCAACCAAGCAACCCTTGGAAAATGGAATCAAGCACCCCATAAAACAATAATAGCTAAAATTAAAGCTTCAACAATTTATCAAATAGTGCAAATTAATTTTCAGACAACAACAGTGCAAATGTATCTATGAATTAGTCTGCTAGCTAGGAAAAATCCAGGTCTATGTTTAAAAGTAAAATTTTAGTTAATATTTATCAATTATTATTACTTGATGAAAAATGAATAGTTTTAATAATTTTTAAATTTGAAATAGATCTTAAGACTAAAAAATAAACAGCAGCTACAGAGGCTACAAATAATGTTTAAGAGTAATCTTAAAATGATTCTTTTTAGAACCCTTACTTAACATAAGCTTAAAGTAGCTATACTCCTGTATCAATTAGCAATGACATTAAAATTAATTATGAAAATTAAGATTATCAATAGTCTATTTAAAATGATTAAACAAATGAAGATAACTCTACAAACACTTCATCAGCTCCCCCTACTTAAAAAAAAGGTTTCGCTAAATTTAAGAAAAATACTTAACCACCAGTAAATGTGTAATAACAAGAAGTAGAAAGTGTAGAGTAACCATAAAAGAATATCGAAATTCAACAAGCTATTGAAGTTGTAAGTGTATAATATTTATTTTTATTAAAAAGATTATTGATTGATATTATAGGTTTTTAAATATTTAATTTAAAAATAAAATAAAGGAAGTTAAAATTGATAAGGAAGAGCAAGAGGTAGAAAAATAACCAGTACAAAGTGAGAAAGGAAGTATGCTCAGTAGATTCAAAAAGAAATAAACTTAAGCTGAGAAATAGTAAAATGAAAATTAAGCAGAAGAGTATACTCAAATAAGATTAAATCAACAAGAAGAAAAATAAATATAACATCAAGAAGATGAATAAACAAATTAAATTTAAGTTGTTAGCTCTTAAAAAGAAAACGAATAAGAAAAGAGTTACAAATGGGGTCCTCCTGATAGCGAAACAGAAGAACAAAAAGAAAAGGAAGAGTTTAACAATAAAATAAGAGAATAAACAGAAAAAAAATCTGCAATAAACTCTAGCAGCTCTTTAGGATCTGAAAAGTAATCATCCTCTTCTCCCTCTAAACGTTTCTTAGATAAAATGAAATCAAAACAAAATCAAAACCAACAAAAAACTGAAGAGCCTACAAAAACTGTTCAAGTAAAATTTAAAAAAATTAAAAATTAAAAAAAAAACAATATAAATAAAAAGTTAAGTTAAAAGGATGAAAAGTTTATAATGAATAAAATTAATGAAGAAACAATTAAGCTTAAATAAAAGTTGACAGAAATAGTTTTAAAATAAAATTAATTAATGTCTAAAACAAGTAAAATTTATTTTATTTTGCAGTAATTGAATTCAGAGATAATTAATTTAAAATAGATTATCTCCAATAAGATGTTTAAAAATTGAAGAAGAAACTTTCTAATTTACAAAGAGAATAGGAAGAATATGCTGAGAATGACTAGTTTGAAGAAGCAGAGAAATTGGAAGAAGTTATATAGCATTAACAAGAAGATGTAAGCAATATATAAATTATCCAACAATTAATTATAAAAATTATCTTAAATAGATCTTGCACACAGAAAAGTAGATTCTTTAATGCTAATCAGATTACAACTAATTTGAAAAGTAGATATTTTATAAGATTTATTTTCAACTAAATCATTTTATTCAGTGAAAAAGAATAGCTTTTCAAACAAGAAATCTCCTTCCAAGAGAGTTGGCTAGTTTAACTCAGTGATTGCAAAAAGGAAAAGCTTAGGGAAAAAGAAAGTTATGAGTCTGAATAGAACTAAAAGTTAAAAAATGAAAAATATTAAATTGAAGAAGAATCAGAAAGACTTAAAATTACAGAAGACCATATTAATTTAGATAAAAAGCATTTAGATGAAGAAAGAGATTAAATTTAACAAAATTTAACTAGTCAAACTGGAGAATTTTCATCAGAAAAAGAAAAATATGTTTCACAAAAAAAAAGTAAAATTAAAACAATTTTTTTGGATTGAAAAATTAATTTTTATTTACTAATAGCATTGGAAGCTGAAGTTGAAGAAATAAGAAAGAAGCTTAAGCAAAAAGAAAAGGAATTGAGTCAAGTCAACGAAACTATTGAATAGCTAACTATAAAGATTACAAGTATATAAGCTAAATTTGAGAACTAACTACGTCGTATTGAACAAAAGGAATTAAAGATAAATGAGGATTTAGCAAATTACACAATTGAAAAGGAAGAGCTGGAAAAGAATATTTCTTTGAATGAAGGCAACAAAGAAGCATTCTAAAAGAAATTGCAAGAATATGATTAAATATTAGAAAATTTACAAGTTACAAGAAATAAATTGTCAGAATAAATTTTGTAAATTAAAGAATTAAAAGAAAATAGAGAATCAGCTTTAACTAAATACACTGACAGCTATAACACCTATGCTAATTATAAGAGCACATTATAATCTGATGAGGAAAAATTAGAATCTTTTAATGAAAGCAAGCAAAGAATAGATGATTAAATTTCAGAGCTTTTGAGTAAGATAACTTAGGTTTCAGAGAAAATTCCATCATTAGAAAATGAAAAGAAAGCACTAGTTGCCCAGAAAAAATACAAAGTAATTTTTATTTTTAATTAGTTGTTTATTTTAAGAGTTTTTCTTCAAATTTTAACTTTAGTTAATTTTGAATTACATTTATTTGAATATTAAAATTATAGTAAGCTGGTACTGTTGCAAACGATATTAAAGACCTATCAACTTAAATTGAAGAAATGTAAAAATAGGTTGAAACTTATAAGGAACATGAGTAGGAAATCTTGAATAAGATTGAAGAAGTAATTTTTTATACTAAATTTTTTAATGTTTCTTACCTTATTTTATAAAAGATTTAAGAAAGAAAATCTGAAAGTGATAAAACTTTAAGGGAGTTAAAGAAAGCTGCAGATATTGATAAATACTAGCTTCTTTTAATTAAAATTAAGGATCTTGAATCTTTACATGAATTTTCTGTTGAATAAAGACACTATGAACACAGTGTTACTTTAGAAAGTGAAGTAAATATATTATTATAACTAAGTTTTAAGTATTAATAAACATTAAATAAATCAAAAATAGATTAAATAAACTAGAGCTGAAATTGAATAAATACGTAAGGAATATCCAGAAGTTGATCGATAAAATAGTTGCAACAATTCTAACGTTTAAAGTGCAAATAATTTAGAACAGAAGATAGTTTCAACTCACAAGGATCTTTTAGAACTTTCTGATCACGAAGATGAAGACAATTAAGTAGAAGAATAAAAAATAAATAATGATAATGACTAAGGAGTTGAAAACATTAACAACAACTCACTAGGCTCTAATACAAATACTATGAGTTCTCAACAACTTACATAAGCTGATTTAGATTTCTAGTTAAAGGACTTAATTTCAAAAATTAAGGCTAACTTGAAAAAAGTTTAAGAATTTGAAAATGAAATTACCCATCTCGTCTAAGTAATTAAAATTTTATTTTTATTTATTTATTTGAAAAAATTTTTAAATAGGCTGAAAATTATGAAGAAGCTGATAAATTGTAATAGCAAGTAGATGAAATCAATCTTAAAATAGACTAACAAAAAGAAAAGCTTGCACTCAATTATAGCTGTCTTAATTTGGAAGAGGCTGAAAATTATTTAAATTAATTTAAGAGCGAGCCACAAATTTAAAGTGAAAAGGGAGATGGTGATAAGAGTGGTAATTCACCTTACTCTGAAAATATGAGTTCTCAACTAAACAGTGATAACGAAAATAAATCTGAAGGTTCTTAAAATAATAGAGAAGATTTCTCACCCGAAAAGTAATCAGAAGAAAACGGATAGGAAGTAAATGAATAAGAAATAGTATAGGAGCCAGAGTAAAATGAAGGAGAAAACCAAGATGGAGAATAATAATAAAAAGAAGAAGAATAAGAGCATGAACATGAAGAAGAGTGAAAAAAATAGCTTTTAATGTATAAATATCAATGCATAATAGATTAGATAAATGAAAAAAGTTTTAGAAAAGAAATGATTCATATTGATAAATCCTATTCACCTTGTTTAATTTTATTTATTCATGCATTCTTTATGTAATTTTTGTAAATATCAAATTATTTCAAATTGGATAAAATGTTATCTTTTTATTTTTTCTTTATAAAACATAAAGGATTTATACTTTAATTTTCTTTTGAAATAATAAATTTTTATTTTAAATTATTTTACACTATTTTTAAATATAGAAAAATTATACTTTAACATATGATTATTTCAATTAAAAAGATAGAAAAGATTGCTCTCCCTAAAATAAGAAAGGACTAAGGAAGGTAAAGTAAATAAATTATCAGAAGTAAGAGCCTGAATACAAAATAAGCAAAAATCAAGAGTTGAATTAAAAAAGATGGCTAGCATGAATAATAATTAATGAAAAGAAAGTTTTATTTAAATTTCTATGCATGAAAAAAGAAATAATTAAAAAAATTAAAAGAAAAGATAGAAAAAATTAGTAAATCCTATTTATCTTATTTTACTAAGTTTAATTATGGAGATTCTTAATGAAATTTTGGAAATATCAAACTAATTCAATTGGTAAAATATCCTCTTTTTTATTTGTTTTATTAAAAATAATCTTTTTACACTTTATTATTCTTTTGAAATCTAATAATTTAAATTATTTTACCAGTTTTTAAATAAATTGCTTAGAAAAATTTTTAGTTTGACATGCGATTATTTAATTACTTTACCCCAGTGATTTTTTTGTTTATTTATGACTCATAATTTATCTATTAGATTTAAAAAGGTAAAAATTAATTTTTCTAAAAAAAAATGACTATTTTAAAAAACCATGGTTCATACAAGTTAAGTACTAATTGAATTAATGATTGCGTAATAGATATCAATCTATGATGCTCATTATTTTATGATGATGTATGAGGTTATTTTAGGAAAAGTTATAAATCAATAATATTTAGAAGATAATATCTTATGAATATAACCAATTATTTATATAGTGTTAGAACTAATTTTAAAAATATATTTTAAAATTTGGGAGCATAAAAACATAACTACTTCAATCCTAATAATAGTAAATATTAAACATTTAATATTTTATTTAGATCAATAGGCAACTATTGCAAATATGAATCCATTTATTCCTAAAATAATATTATGTTTCTTCTACTTTATATAATTGAAGAGAGGTAGAAAGGAATTCATTTAATGATGTAGCACTCTGTTTACGTCACTAATTTTTTGCATGAATTTGATGTGCAAATAATTTTTTCAATAAAATCAATGATGATTATTTTAAGTATCAAAATCAAAATGACTAATAGTATATTTAATATCTAGCCAGTTTGTTTAAATGTAAAAAGAAAAAAGAAAGGCTTGTTTGTGCTGGTGAAAAGATTTTTTAATTTGAAAACAAATTAATTTATACGTTTAATAATTTCATCAAAAAACAATCAAAATAAATTTTTGAAACAAAAAATAAGCTAATTGATTAAGACTACTAAAAGAAATATATATTATTTTTAACAAATTAAGTAAATAAGCCAACTTAGGAAATTTATATTCTACCAAAAATACTTCCTCATCAAACTAGAACAAGGATTCAAATACATTTTATTTTTATTAGAAAAGAAAAAACTGTAGTTTTTAGGCAAATAAGATAATTAGTAGTTATGGATAGTGTTATAGATATTAAATCTATGTCTTATGATTCATTAGATTCTTAGAAGAGTTTCTAGTAGAACAACAGCAGTACCAGTAGCACTTTGTATCCTCCATAGTTTGTTAACAAAAATGAGTAGCAAATTTAAGCTGCAAAAAGAGTATTCTTCTAAGATAAAAATTTGCTTTTCGTTTCAGATGAACGTTATTTTTTAGGAGAATTTCAGTATGAAAACATAACCATCATCCGTGAGTATATATAAAACAAAGAGTTTTGCAACCAAAAAATATATCATACACACTTAAAATAGAAATATTCTGCCAACATATCAAGCTAGATAATTATTGCGCATGGGCTGTATGAGACATCTGCACACTATATGGAGGTAAAATTTTTCTAATCTTTACAATTAACATAGTTATATTTTTATCAGTCAGCATTTGTGCTTGTAGGATTAGGCTACGAAGTCCATCTTTTTGATTTTTCTGGTTTCGGGTATTTACTAATTTAATTACTTATTATTTTATGCTTAAATGTATTAAATAAGATTTAGAATCCAAATTAATTAATTAGAAAAATGCAAAATTAAAAATAAATAAATAAATGTTAGCAATAAATTAGAATTTGATTTCTTTATTCTTTTTTTAATTTTATTTTTTTATATTGAAATTAGCCATTCTGGAGGTAAAAAAATGAATTCAAGTATCAAAGAATTGCAGAGTGATTTTATTTCTGTCTATGATAGATTATCTCATTCTAGACCTATTTATATATTAGCTTGCTCAATAGCTGTGCCTATAATTCTAAGTTGTATGATTTTAAATCCTCAAGCAATAAAAATAAATGGCTTCATTAGTTATAGTGCCATGATGAGCATTCCTCACATTTATAATAAATATGATTTTATGTCGAATGCAGCTTTATTCTTTCTTTCAAAGATAAATCCAGTAAAATAATTTTTATTTTCTTCAAAAAATTAAATTAAATTATTTGTTGAAATAAACAAAAAGTCTCTCTATATGAATTTAAAAACGAATCATTCAGTGCTTCATAGCAGTAATTATCAAATAAAAAAAGATATACTACTAAATGATGGCTAAACAAATTGTATTACGTAATTTATTAAAATTTAATTCTAAATAGTAAATTTTATTCAATTTTGAATAGAATTGGAATGGCTTATGACTTGATAAATATATAGAACTTTGTATTGGATAATTTATTAGATATAAATGTACCTCTTTTAATATTATATGGATAGGAAGATTAAATAGTGAACTAATAAGATTCGATTACACTATATTGTAAAGTAGGAATTTTAGATAAAACTATAAAAATTTTAAAAGATCAACATCATCTATTTTTATTAGATTCAAATAAATTAGAAGTATTAAACATAATTAGTTAATGGCTAGATATACAAAATAAACATAATGCAAATATCAATAATTATAAATAAGATTAAATTCCTTTTTCTCATACAATTCCTCATAAGTAAGACTTTACTACTTAAATAAGAGCTGTAAGCAAAAAGCAAGCTCCTATAGAATGTAACTCAGGAATATTATCTTTTTATTCTAAAAAGAGTTTTTCAAGTGTTTCTTAAGATTTAAGTGATGAAGATATTAGTTAAAACAGTTATGATGAAGAGGATGAAGAAGATTAAAGTGTAAGTGAATCTATACAACAAATGTACAAATAATAAAATAAAGAAAAGATAAATCAAAAAAGTAAATCAGTAATCAGTAATATCTCAATCAGAAGCACAGATTCTTAAAATCTTTGCAGGCAAAATGAAAAATAGTCAATTGCATAAAAAAACAATCATAAACAACAGTAAAAAAAGAAAATCAAAAGAGTTGAAGAAGACTGTAATATTTGCGAAAGCAATAAAATATTAAATTGCTATGATAGTTCACATATACCTTCATATTCTAATCCCTTTGATCCTCAAGTTAAATAATAAATAAAAGATAAAAACATAAATGAAAAGTAATATTGTAAAAAAAGCTGTAAAAAATCTAAATATATTTATGGAACTCATATACCTAACAAAAATAAATTAAAATTGCTCATAAAATGCTTCCTATATTTAATATTCTTCACTATGCTCAAATTTTTATTAAAAAATAGGTAAATTTTTATCAAACCATTTTTTTTAAAAATTCAATTCATATTTTAACAAAAATTAGCAGCATTTTTAATCTGAAGTAAATGAAGTAAATATTACAAAAACATGCTCAAGAAATATTCTTAAAATGTCTTAATATAATACATTAGATTTTATGAAAATTATATAATTAAATTAAAATATTTTCTATTAATTTACTCTTTAATATTTTATAATCATATTTCAATATTAACCAAATCCCTATTATATAATAATCTATCACTTTTTGTAACTTTAATACTATTTGTTTTTCTATGATGTACTTTGCTTACCTACTATTATTTATTTTTATTAGCCCAAATTTTCATTTAAAAAATTTACTCTATGGATTTGTTTTTGTATTAATTAATATAACACATTTTTTAAATAAAGAAATGCTAAAGTTTTTGAAAATTCATAGATTTTTTCAATCTTTTGTGAAAAAGGAATTAGAAAATAATTAATAAAATTTTCCAATTTATTTTTTATTGTTTTTTCTTTATTTTTTAAAGTTTAAGTTTCAGCCAAAATATTTTAAATAAGACTTTAAAAGCTTAATAAATAATATGATAAAAAATGAATTAAGTTGTGAGAGATTTACAACACAATTAGTTGTACTTATTTAAGATAAGAGAGCTTGTTTTATTTTACAAAATAATTAATTTGCTAAATATTTTTGGTTTGGTAATCTAAAAATAAAAGTAATTCTTTCTCAAACTCAAAGAAAAATTTATTAAGTGTAATTAATGTTTTATTAGCAATTTGATGGGAAAATTTCATACTTGAGGTAATTCAATATTAAATTCCCTCAATTAAAAAAAGTAATTTTTTATAATCAAAGATTTTATTTAAGTGAAAATACTTATATTTTTATTTATAATTTATATTACTTTACTTGTTAAACTAAATTTATTTTATTAAAACATTATTAAAGTATGAATATTAATATGAAATTTCAATTGATTACTTTTTTATTCTGAAAACATCAAAACTATTAACACTATTTAAATAGAAAAGTACTCAAATGAAGGGATATTTTAAAAACTTGAATTTAAAGGTTTAAGTTAATTATTAATATTGAGTCATTAAAGGTATGAATGGCTGTAGGCATACTAAGAAATTAAATATTTTTACTAGTATAGTAATTTGCTGTAACATTTACTCTAAAATAATTTGATCATTTTCTATCATTCTATTCTTCACACAAATAATTATTATAGACAAATAATTTAACTTGCCTGCCACTGATAAAATTAAATTGTATGTAAATTAAAAGATTTTTTCATAAATAATAAAAAATATATAAATTAACCTTACAATTTCCACATACATTAGATCTATAAATATTCTTTTTTTGTGTATTTTAAAATTAATATTAATATTTAAATCAAAAAATTAGAAAATAAAAAAAGATAAAAAGTCAATTCCAAAAATGTTTACTTAAAGAAGATTAGAATCTCATTTTGATTTTGAAAATTTAAGCTTAACTCCTTCTAATATGAATCTTAAGCAGAGAAGATCTCACTTGATCCCGAATAATATGAAAGAGAACATTCCTCCCATAAATACTATTAAAAATAACAATAATGGTTTAATTTCATATTCATATTCATAAAAGGTTATGCTTTAACCAAAACCTAAGATAAATAATAAAATTGTTAAGTCTCCTAACATGAACAGTAATTACAGAATTCTATCTCTTCCACTCAATGAAGGTAAAGAAAATGAAATCATGAATCGTCCTATGCCTTCATATAAAGATAGATATCTATCTGAAATTCAAACCAAACAAAACTAAAAAGAAGAAGTAAGCTTTTAACCACAAAATAATTCTCCCTAAAATTTACAATAGCATTTAGTACCTATCTCGCCTATGATTTAAAAGTAATAGCATGTAGAAGCTAATATCGCTTCTTCTGCATCTAGACAATTATTTGATAGATCTCCCTTTATCTTAAAAACTCCTTAGAATGGCTTGAAAAACACTCAAAATAATTATTTCGAATAAATTAATTAAAAGACTACAAATGGGTTTTTTTAATAAAAATTTAGTATTAAAAATAAAAGTAAGTACAATAATTTTTTAATGCCTAGCAAGACTGAATGTACTATTAAGGTACCCTCTTGTCCAGTCCTTATAGATGAAGCTGAAATTGAATGCTGTCCAAAACTTATGACCTACACACCAAATAATAAAAGAGTTACATGCCAAAGAGCAAAACTTATCTTTAAGAAATATATGGATAATAGTGAAGAAATTTCCTAAAATTCCCCTGATTTGCTAACGGCTAATTTAAAGAAAAAAATTTAAATTGCTGCCACTTTAAACACTTCAGCTGAAAAATAACTTTAATAAACAAACAATAGTGTTGAAAAATCTTAAGACTTCTCCCACCTCAAAAAATACTATGGATAAAAATATGAACCTAAATTATAAGTAAAATAATAACAACAATAACAAATATCTAATAGATAACTTAGCATTAAGTCTAAGAGATTGCAAATGATTTTAGGCTAGAGAAGCAATCCATAGGTGATAAACAATCAAACAACAAATGCCTATTTTGGTGATTGTGATATGAAGCCCTGGGATCAAAAGAGTGAAACATTTTTAACTGAAGAAGCAGACACTTCTATAATTGATATTTTGAATCAACTTTAAAAATGAATTTTTGAAAGATTTAAAACAAAAAATCAAAGCAAAATCTTCTTAAATATTTTAAGTGATATTAAAGAACTAACCTACATTAACTACCATAATTACATTAAACTAAAATACATTAAATTTACATTATTACAATAACATATAATACTTATATTAATTTAAATTATATTTAGTATTTATTTATTTCTCTCTCTCTAGATATTTATTTTCTAATTCTCTGCATTCTCAATCAACATTTAATTTTTCTTTTTTATAAAGAAAAAATTTTGAATTTTTCTAATATCACAAGTAGATTATTTTTTCTTTTTCATATTTAAAAACTATTTATAAATTTTAATTAAGTTTTTTTCATTCGAGAGTGCTCAAATATCCTAAAATTAATTAAATAGTACTTGAAATTTTTTAAGCCAAACATTTTTAACACTCTATATACTAATTAATATTACTTATTCTAACTTGGTTATTTCATTTTTTCCCTTAATTTTTTATGTAATATAAAATAAATATAAATTTTATTACTGTAATTCCTTGAGTATTCAGTTCTTGCCATTTGCCATAATTTTGGTGAAAAGTGAGAGATCTCAAAAATTCGCCTTTCCTCACTTTCAATTTGCCATTCACCATTCACCGTGAGGAATTAAGGTAATTTTTTCCACTTTCCTATTTCAAAATAATAAAAAATTTTCTTTTTAGTAGACTGTTAGAATTTGTTCTCTGTGAAACATCAATTATTTTAAACCTAGTAGAATAGAACAAAGTCAAATATTTTCATTCTAAAATACAAATTTATATTTAATTTTTCTTATTGCATAATAAAGATAATCCAAAAAAAGTTTGAATAAATAAAATGCACCTTTATCTATTTATTTTGAATAAATCAATAAAGCAATTCAAATTTACACTCTCAAAAAAATATCTATATGCTTAAACATATAATAATTATTATTTTATTTACCGATAAATTAAATTAACAATTAAGGAAGGATATTTATTAATATTTCAATTTTATACAAAATAATAATTTTAAAGTTTCTTTTTAATATTTACTTAGTCATTTTTTGGAACAAAATGTTTTATTTTAAAAAATAATTTTTTTTATTAATAAATTTATTTGAACTATAAATTAAATAGACATTATTGCTTTCCTTTGAATAACAACTTAGTCTAATTAAAATTAAGATTTTAAAAAATATTAAAAGTACAAAATATAAAAAGTATTTATACACAATTATTAAAGAATATAGATAGTTTAAAATGTCCAAGCAAACTGAAGACGCCAATAAAAATTTAGATAAAGTTACTGATTACGTTGAAGAATAGGAACTTAAAGTTGATAATGTAAATATTTTTTTCAATTGAAATCATTTTAATGTATTAAATATATTTGTATAATAATATAGGCATTAAGCAGTCTTAAAGAAGAAAAGTATAAAATTTGATTTAAAGACATATTAAATTCAATAAAAAGCTTTCATAAAACATTTTAAATCATCTTATTTTCATTTTATTGTTTATAGGAAAGTTTTGATTAAGTTAAATGATGCAGATGTTAAATTTTTAGAATAAAACTTCGATTTAGATAAGATTAAAGCTATTGATTAATTAAGATCTACTGAAGGAGATTTACAAAAAGCTATTTAAAACCTTTTAAACAACTGAAAACAAATTACTGAAGGAATTAGAAGCTTTTAAACAATCTAAAATTTTAATTTATAAACTAGAATATTTTATATTTAAATTAACATTCTTATTTTGTAAAAATCATTAAAATTTTTGTATTTTATCAAATTTATGAAATTTGGCTTTATTTTTACTCACTTAGTAGTATTAGGATATTAATTAAAATATTCCAATAGAAGATTTTAGTTTCTGCAAAAGATATTTGTTATTTTAATTATCATCTTTTCTATCTTATTGATATTTTTAAAAAAACAAATTTTTAATATCAAGAAACCATTCAAAGAAGAACCTAAAATACTCTTGCCTTAACTTAACAAAAATATAGCTTGAAAGCTCGTTAAAGGAAGATAAAACTTAAAATGATAAACAATGATTAAAAAGATATTTTTAGCTCATAAAATAATAAAACAAAAACATTCAAAACAATCAATTTCATTTAATCTTTCTTCAAACTTTAATTAAATAATCTTTAATTTTTAAAATTTATTTTATAATAAAAAGAGAGAAAATCAAACAAATCTAATTTTCAATTTCTTTTTTATTTTTTGATTGTTAAATGTAAATCAGCTAATTATTTACTTTAATAATTTTTCCATGAAATCTTTAAACTTTAATTTATTTGAGAGTAAATATGGATAATCATTTTTAAAAGTGTTAATAAAATAATATTTTTTTACTTTTAAATTATTTAAAGAATAATTAGGGTGGTAATATTTTTATGGAGGATTTCAAGAGACATTTTGTTAAATGTTAAATAATTAGTAATTTAATTAACATTCTAAAAAAAATTAAATTGTTGTTAAAAGGATATTTGTCTTTTGATTTTCATCAAAAATTTTATTTTAAAGAAAATTTATATTCAAAAATTAGAAGATTTATTGGCCTTTAATTTTTGGCGCAAAATGAGTTAGCTTGATTAAATTCTTGAAGAGGCTGTAAAAAAAAATGAAAACAACAAAAGACAAATTAAAAACCCGTTAACTAAGGTAAATTAGTATAAAAAAGCTATATCTAATTAAATTCTATTTTAAAAATATTATAGGAAATGATTTAGTATTAAAAAGTGTTAGAAAGCTAGTAGCTTAAGAGCTAAACTAGCTAGAATTAATCAAAAAAAGAAATTAAGTAAGAGTTTATAGTAATTGATGAAGATTCTCAGGATATTTTTTCTTAAAACAAATCTCTAAATACTCAAAATGGATCCTAGAAAATAAAATATGTGGATATTTTAAGATAGAGATAAGAAGAAATAAATAAAATCCCAAAAGTAAGTTCTTTTTATTTTCTTTTTGAATCTATATATAGCTAGCTTATTTGATAATTAAAGGACCTTTTTAAGTCAAAAATTGTTATTTTTTTTATGAGAAATTTTGATTTAAGTGAAAAAAGAGTTAAAATTTTTGCAGAATAAATCAAAAATAATTAAGGCGAGGTTTATTTTTCAATTTAAGAATATTTTGAGAAGTATCTCACATTTTATGATCTCATTCAAGAAAAAAATAAGCACATTTTATTCATCTGTCCAGACAATATTAAGATTGAAGTAATTTTAAAAAGTCATTTTAATCGCATCTTGTCTTACATAAAATTCATAAAAAAGGAGTTGAAAAAATAACTACAGTAATACAGTCTAGATTTAGATGTTGTTATCAACAAAGCAGTTATCTCGGAATATCTCGTAGAAGTCCTTAAATAAAAAACATATATTAGTCCTGATTCCTATTGTAGATTTTTTATTTAACCTATTATAAATCTAATTAAATTTATATTTATTAGATGTATCGAATATCTATCAACTAGGAACATAAAACAACTTATTTCACGTGTAAATTATTAATTATTTTTTTATGGGTTTTTTTAAGAAAACAAAAAAATAGAGGACAATAAGAAGAAATGGCTAAACAGAAGTAAGGTTAAAAAAATTAAAATATTTCTTTATCTTAGCAGTCAATGGAGGAAATGAGCAAGTAGTATCCTAATTCTAAAGCTAGTAGTGATGAAGATTCAATCTAGGAAAATAGTTTAGATTTAGAGTGCCTTACTAACATATCTCGTGATATTTTAATACAAAGAAAAAAAAAATAAGATGCAGCAAGATAAAAAGCTGCTAAAAAAACTAGATACCTCTGGGATTATAACTATGATAGTGAATAAGATTAAGAAATGAGTGAAGATGATAATGAGAATTCATAAACTTCTGATAATAGCTATGTTTCTATTAGCTCTTCTTTTGAATAAAAAAGAAGTGAATATGCTGATATTTCTGTTACACCTGTCAAGATAGAAAATTAATTATTTTTAAGTAAAGTTACTGAAAATGAAGAAATTAGTGGAAATAAAATTAATCTAACTTCTTTCAAAAAATTGAAGAGAAGCCCAGAGCCAAGAAATTAAAACTCTTAAGTAAATTTAAATATTTTGAATGATTTATATAACTAAAATGCTTTTAATGTAAATAGGATTAATTTTTATTTAAAGTTGCAAAAAGTACCATAAAAAAAGAGTAAGATTTACTTTCATAAAGTTAAATCTCTCCTCTGAAAATTGGATAAAAATAAAAGTAATTTATTTATTGATTATTGATTTCAAATTTAAAGAATTTAAAACAATTTAGACATATTGACTACTTTGAAATCGATTCTGATTAAGAACATGAAGTAAAACGGGAAGAAAAATATTTGGATTATTTTGATGAAGATGATGAAGACTTTTCTAAAATTGATGAGAGATTTATCACAGAGCTTCCTCATTAGAAAGTCGAAGAAAAATAAAAAAATGAATTTTAGCTCAAGAGTTTAAAAAAGAAAGATAAAACTATTGAAATTATTTCCCTTGATAGTGAAGATGATGAAAAAGAAACATCTCCAAATTAACAAGTCTAAGAAAAAGAGCAGCCAAAATAATCTTCAAATTTAGGTAATCCCTTTAAACCGTTTAGCGGATAGTTAAGAAGAGAAAGATATTGGGATGAAAGGAAGGATCATTTTGTTTGTGCTACTGGAGCTCCTAAAGAAAATTTTAACAAATTAATAACTGAGGTAAAATTTTTCTAAATAATATTTCATTATTTTTGTTGAAATTTTTTTTTATTCTAAAAGGAATTGGAAAAATTACTAAAAATTTATCAGTAAGAAAAAGATGTTGGAAGATCTATTGCTTACAGAAAAGCAGTAGGCATTATCAAATCATTAGATTTTTAAATAACTTCAGTTAAAGATGTGCAAAAAATTACTGGTCTTGGTGAAAAAACAAAAGAAAAAATAAAAGAAATTTTAGAAACAGGATAATGTTAAAGAGCTTAAATATTAACCTAAAGTGAAAGAAATCAAACAATTGAACTTCTTTCTAAAGTATGGGGAATAGGACCTTAAACAGCTACTCAACTTTATGAAAGAAATATAAAAACAATTCATGATTTAAGATAAAATTAGCATCTCCTTAATAAAAATTAAAGAATTGGACTCTAATATTTTGAAGATTTAGTTGAGCGTATGCCTAGAGAAGAAGCAACTCAAATAGTCAATGAAGTCATAAAAGGTTTCATCATTTTTTATTTTTACTAAATATGTTTATTGTAATTATTTTAAAATTCAAGCAATGTTTCTTTAATTTTATATAAATTTCATGAGTGTACTGTATGATATTTTTTTTCATACAATAAAATTAAAAAGGATTTAAAGATTTATATCCATAAGAGCATGATAGATATGAAATTATAGCTTGTGGTTCTTATAGAAGAGGTATTCTGTTAGATTAGCTTAATTTTTATTAAGTATTCATTATATATTAATTAGGTAAAGAAATTTGTGGCGATGTTGATATTTTAATTTGTAGAAAAGATGGAGAAGAAAATAAGCCAAAAAAATTAATGATTAATCTCATTTGTAAATTAGAATAAGATGGGTTACTGATAGAACACTTGTAATATCCAAGACCCAGTTAATATGGGAGTGAAACATATATGGGTATAGGTAAATTAAAAGAAGGAAAACATAGACGAATAGACTTAAAGTACTATCCTAAAGATCTTTATGGGTATGCCCTTTTATATTTTACAGGAAGTGATTATTTTAATAGGAGTATGAGGTTATTTGCAAGGAAAAAAGGTTATTCTCTTTCCGACCACGGACTTTATGCTGTAAATAGAATTAATAATAAAACTAAAGTAACCTCTTCATTAGCAATTCCTTGTTATACTGAAGAAGAGGTTTTTGCAGCACTGAATCTAGAATATAAACCCCCTTCTATGAGAAGTGTATGAATTCTAATCTCTCTCAAAAGATAAAAAATATTTTTAAATAAGATAAAATAATTAATGAAAAGATAAATATAAAATAGGAGGCAGTTTACTATTAAAATATTATTTCAAACATCACAGTAAAAATTAAATCTATTATTTATTGATAATTTTAAACAAAATTTACAAATATGAAGCATTTTTTATGTTGAGAACTGTAATTAGTATTTTTTGTTCAGAATTAAACAAGTTTTATTATTATTCAATATCATTCTAATTTATTATGATTAAATGATGATGATAGAATAAAATATAAAGAAGCAGGAGTATATTTTATTGTCAAAACAGATATATTTTTATTGAGTTATTTATTAAGGAAATAACATAAAAAATAAAAGAACATATTTACAAATATTTAGTATTTTTTATGTTTTAATTAGGTTAGTTGGTTGGTTGATTGGCTGGTTGTTTGGTAAGATTAATTTTATAATTAGAAATAAATTATTTTTATTTATTTATTTTTTACATATTTTTCCATAAAGTTGCTGATGTATTCTTTGATTTTTTGATTATGAATAATATTGCTTTATATCTCTTTATTATTAACTTTACTTTTATTTTCCTTTTGGTCGAAATATATTTTAATGATTATTATTTAATGATATTATAAATATCTCTTTATCTTTTTTTAAAGGTTTATTTATTATTTAGGAATTATTAATTCACATTAAAATTTTGAAACCAAATTCAAATTTAATTGGTAGATGATTGGTTTATTTTTTATTAAAAATTATTATTTTTTGGTCTATTAATCAATTATTTTAGTTCATTACATCTTCAAATCTGAAATTACTATTTTTATTATTGATATTAGTATAAGAAAAGTTACTTTTTGAAGATTGGTGATTGGGGGTTGTTTAATTGTGAGGAGATACAGAATCAAGATTAGAATTGCTGTAATTATTTTTTATTTACATTTGAGAAAATATTTAAGTTGCACTGTAATTCTATGTGTCATTATTACTCTTTATAGATGACAATGGGGTATTTTGCTAGCTAAGAATTGATTAATTCTATGACGATTAAAGTTGAATGTTTGTTTATGATGGTAGCTTTTATTGTTAATTATTTGTATCTTATTAAATTTATTAGTTTGGATTTTTATTAGATTACTCTTCTTTGGGTTTTATGTTTTCTTCAGAAGGGAATTGGAAGAAATGGAATTAACTTTTACTACCTTTAAGTCTGATTGAGTCGTTTTAGTAGTTATAATCGAAAGTAAATGTCTTACCACGAACTTGCTAATCAGATGGTTTATCATTATGTTAAGATCCATAGAGAAGATTACCATTAGCATTTACAGTAAAATATGGAGATTATTGATCATGAGACTCGTTTGCTTAATTTTACTAAATTGCATGAATTCTAATATTACTTTCGAATGTAATCTTTTTAGGCCTATTTTAAGCTAATGTGCTTTATCTTCTGCGTTAAAATTTTCCTTCCCCTTCTGAGTCAACATTATCTGAGTCTGCGTTATTTTCTTCAATCATAGCCATTTTAGACTATAAATTACTAGATGACCAATTAGTTCCGAAATCTGGAACAATTCCATTTTTAATACTTTCTCTTCTTTATCTTTGAACATCTGTTTCTTTAATATTTGTAAGAGAGAAAGCGTTTTTATTGTTTTCAAGGGCAGTCTACTCCAGTATCTATAACTAATTCTAGAAGTTAGAAAAGTCAGTTTGAAGGGAATCTCTTCTTTTTTCTTTTATTTTTGGTGTCATTGCTCTATTGTCTTCTGATTTAATCATAAGACTTTCTGATTTTCCTCTCATTATTGTAAGTGGAGATGAATCACTATCCTCTATCTTCAGCTTTAAATCTGTTAATTTTTTACTTCCTTAAGATTCTTACATGCTCTTTTCAGGTGATTAAAATCTAGCAGAAGGTTATTCAGTTCCAGCACTTCTAAAAGAGCTGTACTAAGGCTGAATTTTTTCATTTAGATTTTCATCATATGAAAACTTCTTTAAAGATTCTCTCTTTTTCGATTCTTTTTTCTCAAATTTTTCAAGCTCTTTTAATGACTATTTTCTGTCATTCTAACTGATTGTGCTGTTAGAAGCAGTGTTTGTATTGAAGCTTTTTATTGGATTTTAATTATTTGCATCTTCATCCTTACTTCTTAAGTTTTCCAAAGAATTAACATTATTTGCTTCTAATTCTTAAGAAGATTCTTCATTATCAGTTTAGAAATTTTTATTTTTTTATTCTTCTTCTTGTTCTTGTTCTTCTTCTTGACTAGAATCACTACTGGATTAATCTTCTTGATTTATATCTTCTTAAGTAGATACTTTTAAAATAACAATATTAGGTACAGAAGGCTTCTTTCTTTAATCTCTTGAAATCAAAATAGTTTCTACTCTATTTTATTGATTAGTATAATTTGAAATAATAATATCTTATTATTTTTCTTCTTTGGAATCTCTGCTTACTGCACTATTACTTTAGCTTATCTAAGACTTTTACTCTTCTGATTTTAAATTTACATCACTATTAGGCTATTAATTGTCACCATTTTAGATGTTTTGATCATTCGATTAGACACTAGTCTAGGAACTAATATTATTCTTTTTAGTAAAGTTAATTTAGCTAGTTGATTAAAATCCACTTTTCTCTTAATCTGCTAAATCATCATAGTTATTATCACCATTATAGTAGTCTAAATCTTCAAAATTATCACCATCTTCATTCATATTTCTATTTATCTAAGAGATATTTTGATTAGCTGAGAAATAAGAATATAGGTTAGACTCATTGCTTTGATTTCTGAAAATTTATTTAGCATTTTTAAGTTCATTCCAGTCATCACTTCTTATACTTTCATAGTCGTTTCCTATTTTAATTTACCATTTATTTTACAACATATTACATTTTCAAAAAAAATAAATAATAAATAACTAAATAGAAATATATTTTTACTTTTATGCTTAATCTAGCTGAGGTCTTGAATATTATTGATCATGGTTTTCTTTTGAGTGTGTGAGTAATCATCTTATATGAAATTATTTTCATTGTCTGAATCAACTCTTGTGATGACATCCTCTTTTTCAAATTGCTATTTGATTTTATAATTCTCTTCATAGTCATCATCACAATCATCATTTTCATTTTGAGTTTAGTAATCTTGATCTGATTTCAATACTTTATTATCTCCAAACACCTTTTTATTGCTGATTGCATTTTTGCTGTTATTATTATTATCTCTTGGTGATTTAATTTTATGTATTTAATGATTTATCTCAATTTTATTATTAGACCTTAATTTGTTAATTTAAGAATCTTTTAAAATTACTGATTCATTCTCGAGGTCTTATTCGTTATTATTATCATCATCTTCTATTTTGCTTTCTGCTTACTTTACTTCCATATTTTAGTTACTTTATTCTTAAAATTAGTCCTTTTCATCTTTCTTGTGCTCGTTTATCTAAGTGTAATCTTCTTCCTCTTCTGAATTTGAGGATTCTGAATTTTTGGATGAATCGTCTGATTATGAAGTTAAACTCTCTTTTTCTTGTGATAACTTTTACAGCGTTTATAAGTAAAATTGAGAATATCTTCTCTAATTATTATTATCTATTTTAGTACCTAATGTGGATGGAAGATATGCAATACTAGCTCTTGATTAATATTTATTTCTGAAAGGATTTTTTGTTGTAGATTTATTTTTAAATTCATATTTGAAATTTAAATCAGTTAAGCTTCTTGCAGAGTTTTTATCATATGCTAATAAACTGTTATTTGTTGAGATCATAGGATTTTAAATATTTAACTTTTCAAAACCATTTGAATCTAGCTAGAATGTCTATCTGCTGAAACTTACAGGTGTTTGGCCTAACTAACTTTCTACTTTTTAAATTGTAAGATTGTTGCTTTAGTTAGTATCTAATCTTAGCTAATCTATTTTAGTTTACATAGACTAGTCTTAAGATTTTAAAGGTGAATTCATAGTTTGTAAATAGGAATTTTAAGAGTAGTCAGGTTATGAGTTTATTTTTTTAGATTGAGATTGTACAGAATTAGCCTAAGAAGGAGAATTAGAACTATTTTAAGCATCTTATGCAAGCAATAACTAAGATTGCAATTAAGATTTATTTTCAGATTTTTAAGATTATAATTATGATTATTTTGATTAATCTTTTTAAAGTGATACTTTTACTTCGTTTGAAGAAGTTGTTTAGAGCTACTCTAAATTAACTTTTTGAACTTACTGTGGAATTTCTATTTACTATAATGATTATTATTGTTATTATTATGATTATTATTAAATAAGCTAGTTTTATAATAACATTTACTATAATTGATATTAATTATATAATAATTATTACTATTATTGTTACTAAAGCAATAAATTAGTTTAATAAATTTAGTCTTCAGAGGTAAGTTAATTATATTGAGGTAAGTTTTGTTATCCTGCCTAATAATATTATTGTTAAGACAATTGCGGAAGGAGCATTTATTAAATATAATTTTCCTGGATCTAATTATTTGTTAAAAGTTGCTATTAAATTTAATTTAAACCATTATCTTCTATTCCTAAATTATAATTTTAAAGAAGTAAGTTGTTGATATTGTTAGCATTGTTAAAGTTATTTTGTTGTAAATTCTAACTTATGCCCATGTTAGAATAAGGATTTAAATTTGTATCATCAAAAGCTTGTTATTAAAATTGCAAGTTATCTTAATTTATTATTTATCCATTTTCATTAAAATATTAGGGATACTCTAGTTAATTAATTTAGTTTAAGTAGTCTACATATTCAATATAATTAGGATTAGCATAAATATATTGGAGTCCTTGTTATATATTAAGTTGTTAATCATTTAATTACTAATCTATTTGCTATTAATTCTATTACATTAATTCCTCTGTTTAATTTTAGGTTTGCTTATTATGACTTATGATTGCTTAAATTTACTATAATTGCTACTCAGGTGTTTAAATAAGATTGGTTTCTTATGATTACTACTTCTTTAGAGCTGCTTTATTTGTTTAATTTGGTTAAGTGATAGGTTGTAAAAGAGCAACTGTGGAAACATTATTGTTTTTCTAATTCTATTTAGGAATAAAAATAAATATTGTTAAATATCAATAAAAAAACTTACATCTTAAACTATTGGAGTGATATCTTTCAAATAGTTTGTGAAGGTTGGATCAGCATCATATGCAGAAACAAAGGGAGAGCCTAAATTATTTATTGGAGAACAATCTTAGAAATGTTTTATTATTGGATTGATGGCTATGGCAGAGTTTGCTTTTGGCTAAGTATGTTTTTTATCTGATAGCTATTATTTTGATAGACTTGAAGAACTTTTTACTTATGGTCTTGTTTTATATTTATTTAATACAATAGGTTAAATGCTAGAATTTGAAATATCACTCTGCTCTTACTCCTATAAGCTTTATTTTGACTTAGATGAGACTATTATTTTACTATTTTTTTTATGATTTAAAATTGGTTTTAATTCTTCTAGCTCATCTATTTACTCTAAGGCTAGTTGATTATTAGATTAAGAAGGCTACTAAAAATTGCTAAGACTACCTGTAACTAAATTGCTTGACGAACTTTATGGGCTACTAGAAGAAAGGCTATTATGAGAAAGTGGGATATTTAGGGTAATTTAGTTATTCTAATTCTTTTGCTGCTATACTGCAGGTTAGATTGGAGTAAAAATTTATTTTTCATCCTTTTTTTCTTTGATTTAAATGTTTTAATTTGTTTCTTTTTATATATTTTCTTATTTTTAAAAATTAGCCTACTACTCTGAAGAAAAAAAATTAACTAGAGATTAATCATCTGCAAAGTTCACTATAGAGAAAGTGCCAATATCCTATAGGGTAATTTTGATACGATTAGGAGTAGATGGATTAGAATCTACAAGTAAAAAATTCATTAAAGGAGAAATTATTAAAAATTGAATGATCTATTTTGACAATTATGTTAGAATATCAATATATTTCTTCATGTTGTTTTCTCCATTTTGTTATTTTGTTTCCTCAACTTTTTATTTATTTTAATTATCAAGAATACCATTTTATAACTGTTAGCCATTCTTTTCATTTCTTTTTTCTTCTTAAATTTAGTTAGTATTTAAAAATTGATTGGGCTAACTTAACTAAATTTGTTAATAAACTTCAGAAACATCAAATGAGTGCATTAAAATTATTTGTTTTTTATTTTTTTAAATCCAGCTAAAACTTGCAATTAAATGAATTTAGTTGAGTAAAGTGAAAGTCAAGTTTCCAACTTAAAATTTTTTCTATTATTGTTGAGGGGAGGTGTTATTATCTTCCACACTGAAAAGATTTAATTTTTAGTTTTAAATTGAATAAATAGTTTATTTTTGTCTGTCAAATTTATTTTAAACTTAAATTTGTTCTAATTATATATTTGAATTATCTTATTCATTACTCCTATCATTCTAAGCAGTTTATAACTAGCCATTTTAATTATTATTTTACTGATTTTCCTATTTATTTGAGCTGCTTTTATTCTTTAAAATAATCGAAATAAACTTTTTGTCTTTTTCTTAAAGTTTATTTTATTTTTAAATGGTTTTTATCAATTTCTTTAAGTTTTCTTCATTTAAACTTTTGTTACTTATTTAGCTTTTTTCTAAATCAAAAACATCATCTTTTCCTTCAATATCTTTTTGTGATTCTGGATTTTACTCTTTATTTTAGGTTCGTTGTTACCCTTATTAATTAACTCCATTTTTTTCAAAATACATTTGAAAAGCATCAGATGATTCATTTTTCTTGTTTTTAACATTATTAAATTTTTGAACAAGAAAATCTTATGCTGAAAAGCGTGCATATTATTAATCATCTAACTAATTCTCCTAATTTTCTTCTTAGATTTACTAATTCGATTCAGTTCCTTATTAGTCTCCATTAGTATTTGCTTTCCTACTACTAAATTCTTGTATTAATTATTACTTTAAAATATTAGCAGATTCCTTTAATTTTTCTTGTAAGTTTTGCTATTTTTTCTGAAATTATTAAGTCTAAGCTCTACGAATACCTGCATGACTATTTTAGTTTGAATCCAATTTATTTTATAATTTGCCATTCATTTAGTTGTCATTTTGAGTTTTTTACTTTTTTTGGTATTCAAGCTTTAGATTTTGTTAAGATATTTCTTTATCGTTGTGAAACTTTTTCTCAAAGTAATCAAAATTATTATTTGGTGAATTTAAAGCTTTTTTATTGAGGTTATTTTACATAGATTACTAATTATCTGAATTGTTGTGGGATAAATTATTTTGATTTGTTATTAATTAATCATTAAATTCTTATTAACTAATTGATTTACCTGAATCTACATCCAATATTAGTTAATCGATATTCAACGTATCAGATTTATTTTTTTAGTATACTTTTTTTATTTACTAATTTTTTTGTTTTGGAGTATTTTCTATCTAAGTTTTAAGAGTATCTATTTGACTAAATTAAAACTTTTGTGAACTAGAGCCTAATTATTTTATTTTTTCAATTAATTTACCTTATTATTTACTCATATTCCAATTCTAATTTAAATTTGCCTTCTAAGCTTATAAATTTGTTATTGACTATGATTTTTAATTAAAATTTTTTGCTTGCTGAGTCAGCATCATATTTTTTGGTGAGCTCATTAATGAGTTACCAATAGACTAAAATCCATAACTTCCAGAAGAACCATTTGCTTGCTATACAAATGTATTTCCTCCAAATGCATTACTTGCAGTGTATGAAGGTTAGAAAAGGTAAGGTCCTTGTATGATTTAATTAGAATTAGATAAATTAATCCTAGAATGAGATGTTTTAGGAGTAGCAGGAGTAAAGAAATTACTGCTTTAATTGTTGTAGTGAACTACAATATTAGATCTCGTTTTACTAGCTGAAACAATATTTCTTTTAAATTTATTTGTAAAATTAATAGGATTTCTATTTGTTGGTGTTTAGGTTTCTATTAAATTAATTAAAAATAATTATTAAATAATTTTGGTAAATTAACTATAAAAATAAATTATGATTAAATTATCCCATAATAAATTAAGTTAAAATAATTTAACGAAAAAAGTAATTTTAATAATATGCTTACACATATAATTTTGTTCTATTGGATATATTTAGGCCTATTGAAAGCTATTTTGGATATGAGAAAATTAGTTTGGATTTTCCTTACTTTAACAGTTTGTATTTTGGTTTAAATGAAGGGATCTGTGTCTGGCAGGATATTATCTGCTTTTTCTTGATGGAGTTTATGACTGTTTTAGATTAGAAAATTTTCCATTCTTACATGTTGCAGCATAAGAGATTGAATATTAATTTAAATTTTAAACTGACCCTCTCTCAGATTCTTTTGTAATTGTGTTAGCTAAGGTTTAGGTTGTCATCCCTAATGCTTACATTTACAATCCTAAATCTAACTTTTGTTTTCTTTTTTGACTTTAAGGCCTGTCTTTTATGGGAAAATTCTTTGTAGAATTTGAGAACTTTTAAGGAATATTCTTTACTTCGTTAATGTTATCTTCAACTAACTTTTTTGCATGCCTCGATTAAAAGAGTTTATATTCCTCATAAAATTACAAGGTTATACAATTTTCATCACCAAAATATTTTTTTGTTGATGTGTAACTATATTCGTAGTGACGATGAGCTTCATCCCATCTCTAAAAATATTCTAACTCAGCAGCTATATTGTAGTAACTTATTCCCAAAGTGTTAACTTACTGCAAGAACTCATCTTCTCTCTCCTCTTCATAAAAATACAAATCAGAATAACAAATTTCTTACATGCTATCATAATTCTTTTCAATAGTCCTTGAGAAATCCTCTTTCGAATTTAATTTTTGAGCTGATAATTAATTTAAAATTTATTGGTTTCTATTTTTAGGGGTACTTCCTTCTGAATATTCTTATTTTTAATTTTCTTTAACTTAAGTTCCTAAATTTGCTAAGGAACTTTTAGGAGATAATGCTAAGCTTTAAAAATTTTCTCCACTTTGATACCCTTGCCCTTGTTATTTTTGCTAAAATGGTGTGTAATTTTTTTCATAAAATAGCCTTTACTGTTCAATAAGAGCATTATTAGCATTTTCTAAAGACATAGTATGATTTCCTAAAGAGCTATACAAGATAGATAAGTTTAAGTACGTTAAGCCTAAATACTCTTTACGCTTAGCATTTTATAGGATATTAAGAGCCTCGTTAAAAATTTCCAAAGCAGCTTAGAATTATCCTTTTCTTCTAAATACGGTTCCTTAGTTGTTCATGGTAAAACTTTTCAAACAAATTAGAGTTTCACTCAAAATGCTTGGAAAATTAGACCCAAAATTTTAATTTGATAACTTTTACTTGCTCATTTCATAATTTGATGAAAATCCATTTGATTTCGGAGTTTGTGTTGACGGAATTGACAACTGCGAGTTTCTCAAATTAGATTAAAGCCAAATGTTTCCAAAGTTATCAATCAAATCATTGCAAAAGTTCAAAATTTTACTTGCTTAATTAATGTTTCCAGCTTTATCAATTTGTTAAATTGCATTTATGTTTAATTTTTTTACAGTGTACGAAATACTACTAAGTTGGTTAGACTATGTTGCTTCATTCAAAGCATCTTGAATCTACTTTTCTAAGTGATCCCATTACTTTTGTTACATTAAAATTCCTTTATTGAATAAATAATTTATGCTCTCGACAGCTTTTAGAATACGTTAGTCTATTTTCTCATAATACTTTGTATTATTTGTGAATTTTTTTTAAGATGGATGTAGATTCATCTATTTCAAACTCTTTTTTTTATTTTGTGATTGCTAAAATGAGGATGTGAATGTTTCATGCTAATTTCCATTTTATTTTTATTATTCATATATTTGTGTTTAATATTATTCAGCTGAATTTTTCTTTTGAATGCTTTAAAACACCATACTAGAATTACTCTCAATGTCATCCTTAATTTAATTATCGCTGGTGCTCTTTTATGCTGAAGTTTGTATTAAAGAAATCGGTGATAAAGGTCTTATTTTCATCTAGCCTCTATCAGCAACTCTTTCCTATTAGTGCTTTAATATTGAAATAAAATTGCTTTGTGGTTATTAATTGAAAAAATGTTTCTAGGATCGTATGTTTTACTATCTTTTATATAAATATATTGTTTTAATAACTTACTAGCAATCTAAATCCTAAAAAATTTAGTATCAAATAATCCAAAAAAAAAATAAATTGTTAAAAAGTTCATCAATTTGATCATCATTGATTAAAAATTCATTTTTTCAAAAATGCTTATGCTTTATTCTTATTTAATTGTAAATTGATAATTATTTCATAAGCTTTATGGTGGATTGAAATCGCTTATTATTTATGTAATAACTTTGCTAAATTAAAATAGTCCTTTAATTGGTTATTTTAAAAAAAGTTTGAGTTTATATTTATTGTCTTTGATAGTATTTAGGAAACAACTTTTGTATTTTATACGTTCAGTAAAAACTTATCCATACATATGAAGTCATATTATTTTAATTTATTCAATCTTGTTAGAGCCCTTCAAATTTCATTTTATGTTATTACAAGCATTTTTTGTAAAGTAAAAATAAATTTTCTTGATGAGTTTTAATCATTTTGTTAATATTTTCTATCTTTAGAACTAGATCCAAACATGCAATAATGAATGTAACAAAAATAATTTTAATAAAAAAAATAAAATATTTCTAAAATATGAGTAAATATTTTTAAAATATAAATTAAAATTCTTTTTATGTTTTGAAATAAATTTAAAAAATATTCTAAAAAATAAAATCAGATATTCATTATAATATAGTTAGGTTATTTCGCAAATAAATAATTCTAAAAAATATATTTTACAACCTCTTAAAAATTTAATTATAGTATAAATTTAGAGCAAATATTTATGATGAAACTACTTTTAATAAGAGTTATATAGTGTGATTATTGTAACTTATTTTGTATACATCAAATAATTATTAAAGATATTTATTGAACACAATTTTACTCTATATCATAACAAATAGACTAACATATTCAAAAAACTTAGTGATCTATCACCTATGACCAAAATATAATAAAGTAATGTATGCTTCTAATTTTAATTTGGCAATTACGTTGTAAAAATTTAAAGGCAAATTAATATACTCATGTAAGTCATTCAGAGGATACATAAAAGTAAAACCTAATAGTATTCTTTGAAATCCATTAATTATTACTTAATTTCAGAAAACTTCAATTTAATTAACATGAACAGAAAACTTCTTTTTTTAACTCAAAGATAAATTATCATTTTTATTTTTTAAATGTGATTGAATATTATTGTTGGACCAAAATACAAATAATCTTTAATTTTATTCCTATAGCATTCATTATTTTTGGATTTATTTTTTACCATAGAATTCTACTGCTTTTGTTTGTTAAAAATAATTTAGGAAGATCAAAGTTCACTATTATTTAGTAAAATGTATGGTAAATTACTTTTTATTGAAGAAAAGATATCTTTTAAAAAATTAAGCGTGTTTTGAAAAATAATGGAGAAAAATATTGTATTATTTTGAGTCAGTGTAATGTACTTATAATTTTATTGAAAAAAAAAATTAATAATTTTACAGCTATAAACTTAATGAATACATAACTATAATAAAATGCTTAAATAAGCATTTAGTTGGTGTAAATTTATAGAATATCTAATAAATTTTTATATTATATAAAATTAACAAATAATATTTCCAGTACTTTTTCCAACGCTCTTGCTAGACTAATTTAATAATATAAGGTTTGGTAGCATAAATTTTGCTTTGTTTTTTGCTTGTTCGAGTATCTTTTTATGGAATGAACTAGAGTGATGTAAATAAGAGTTACTGAATTTAATAATGTGTAAAAATTCACACATTAACTAACTAATTAAGTAATTACATTAAATTCAGTCACTCTTTTTTGACACATCTACTTATTTACTTACGATATCAATAGAATGAGAAAGAGGGCTAGGAGGATGGAGGAATTTAATATTTACAAATTCTGAATAGCTTCAATTTTATGAGTTTCGAGAAGGATAAAAGTTTAGAATAAAATTAATCAAAGGATTAACATTTATCAAAGCTATTGATTATTATTTTGAATAAAAAAATTATGGGGATTAATAAAAACTCCAAATAGGTTTTTTTTTTGTAATTTCTGTTTTGTTGGGGTAATTTGTACTTTTTGCTTTTATAGATGGTATAATTTAATAGGTTAAATGGAATTTAAGTAGATTAATGTGCGTGAATGAGGAAGTTTTTAGTTTATTTATTTATATCGATAATCCCATCCCACTTTCAACTGTATGTTTTTTTAGGGATGTAATTGATTGCATCTATACGATTAAAAGAAGGAGTCAAATTTGAACGTCTTCTAATTTATTAGTTGATAGAATTACTCTTGCTTTTGCTAAACTAACTTATTTTTACTGACTGTATTTTATCATTTACAATAACATCTTTGTTTTGTCTATCAGTATAGAAAGATTCTTCTTCACCATTTAAATTATGGAGGATATCAAGAATACTATGCTAGCTCAACTAATTTTAATGAATATTTTATTTAGCTTAGCTGTCTATAATTAGTGAGTTTTGCTTTTCGTAAGAGAATTCAGCTGAAAATTCACTAGGTATTGCCTTCTAGGCGCAATTTACAAATCCTCTATTATTTGAAGAAGGTACAGGAGTGAATGCTTTTTTATGTGGAGAAGTGCGCATCCAGGAAGCGCGCTATGAAAGAGCCTAAGATTATCTCATCATATTTAATTGCTCGTATTCCTTAAGTCTTTATTAAGCCTTTCTAAGCTCTTCTTACATAGTTAAGTTCTCAGTAATAATCATTTTTGTCTTTGATTTTTCTTTGAGGAGCTACTCTTTCAGTTCATTATTCTCTTAAACTTATTACTGTAATTTAAGTTAAAGTAATTATATATTAGAAGATGGTTCATCATTGCTAACTTCAGTAGAATTCTAAGATATTTTTCTCTCAGGGTGTTAGCAATTACGTTAATTATGGCTATTACTATTTAAGGGGCTACCTAAATTATGGGGTTAACTCACTTATGAGGCAGAATTATTATTAGAAATAGATTATTAAATATTATTATTTTAAGAAGATATCTATAGTTAGGCATTACAATTCTTTTAGGTAGGAGAAGATTATGAGAAAGGGGAGTTGATAAAATTAGCAATTGAATTTGGTACATTTTTATTTAGCTAAGTACATGATCCTATAGTTATCTAGTTGGTTGCGGCAGGTAAAACTATGCTGGAAGAAGGTGAAATATGACCTTGAGTATTGGAAGAAGAAGCAGAGTTTGTAGAATTAGTGGAGCAATAATTGCTGCTAATATGATCAGATTTGCGCTCAGCTTGCTTCTCTGGTGTTAAATCTATCTTAACAAGAGGAGCAGGTACTTATTTCTAGCTGAGATTCTAGCTTTATGCAAGATTATTTTATTGTCTTAGATCTAGCTTCACTATGCTCATGATTGAAACTTGTAAAATATGGAATCGATGTTCAATTTTTAGGATTTTTAAAATTTATGTGAACCTATTTATTTATTATATATGCTTAATTTTTACAATATTTTTGTTAATTATTTTTTATAGTTTCCTTAAAATTTTTTGATTTGCAATTACTTTTATTTATTTATTTTAATTATTATATTAGAACACACCTTATCTCTATCACTCTTATGCATTTACTAAATTATTTTTGATAGTTCTGGTAATCATTAGCATTATCATCATATACAATTCTTCCTGATTTATCATAATAATTATTTCAAATATACTTCTTTCCTTTCTGTATACCTTCCCTCTTTCTTTTTTTTATATCATTCTATTTTTTCGCTTATATTATAGTTTAACGCACATAATTATATCCTTTCCACAAACAAGATTTCTTATTTTTTTGGTATTATCAAATTAAAATAAATAATTCATTAGAGTAACAATTTTCACATATCGAACTTGTGCTAATCATTCAATCAATTCCAAAATGCAAAAAGAGATAATCAAATTAATCACAAATTCTATTTCTTTTTTATTTTCTCAAATGTATTTGACTGGCAATATCCTTTGTTTTAAATTTTTTGCTTAAAAAAACTTTTTATATGTACATTAAATTCTTCTTATGGTAAGATATCTATAACATAAACAATAGTATTTTTACTTTCAAATTTACAAAATCATGCAGTTACTGTAATATTGTGATAAATTGACCTCATTGGTTATTTAATATTTATGGATATGAATTTTGTATTATCTTTATTTCAACGACCCTCAAAAATTTTAAATTATATTGTACTCAGCCATTCACTAATTGTGAATTTTAATATTTTCTATTTGATATGATGCATCTACATATTTCTGTTATGTACTTCATATAAAATTACTATTATATATTTAAAAAAACTCCATTCCTTAATTTATCCTTTTTGTTTGGAATTCTGGCTATTTCTTTTCACTTTTCCATATAAGATATTAGTTCTTTATTATAAACGTAACAAAATAAAAAGCAAAAATAATGGATATTGACAGACTATTAATAATAACCATAAATTTTTTATTTATAAGCTGAATACTTTAATATTATCATGATTAAATAATGTTTAGAAATAAAAATAAGATTTATGATTGGTAAGAAATTATTCAAACTAATTTATTAGAATCAAAATAAAAACTTTGCAGCCAATAACTATTGAAAAGCAGAATTGCAAAGGGCTTATTTCTTAAGATTATCTATAATACTTTTCTTCAAATCAATCAATTTTATTAAAAATAAGAAAAGAAATAGATCTTTTTTTATAATGTATTCAAGCGAAAATTAAAATTGCAATAAATTTAACTAATATAATTGTTTGAAAATTGCCAAACCATTGATATGTAAAATATTTAAGAAGTAGATCAATCTAAAAAATAAAAAATATGGATCCTAAAACAATTTATCAAAAGATGTGGCATTATTTATCATGAAATTACTAGAAGTATTGATTTTATCTACAGAATGAAATGTTTTTTTTCATTAATATTTTAAAAATGTATGTATCTTCAACTTAATATTTTTGATACCAAAAAAAATTCTTTATTTAAAACTCCTCGACTAAATTAAATTCAAAAATAGCCTTAAATTTTTGCGTACTAAGAAATTATTTCAGAATTGATATTTGATTACTTATCTTGAAATGGAAGATACTCAAGAAGAGCCATTTGATATAAGAGCTATGGCAAAAAAGAAATATGAGTTATATTTGTAATAAAAAAAAGCCCATGAAGAATTAGAGAGATTAGGTTTAACTAATGATCAGATAGAAGCAAGGCTTAATTCATCTTAACAAAAAAAGTAAGAAGAAGAGTATTACCAATAATAAATGTAAGCAGGAGGTAATAAGTAGGGATAAGATTACAATAAATAACAATAAAGAAACTAAATATTGACGGAATTGACAATGAAGATAACAGAAAAATTTTAAAAAGAGCTAGCTTAAGACTCAAAAAATAAATCTAAACAAAAAGAAGGAATGTAATTAGAATAAAAAATTTCAAAAGAAATAGAAAATTGCACTTGCCCTATATGCTATGAATTAATGGTTCCTCCTAACAACTCTCCTATTCTTATATTCCCTTGTGGTCATACTTTTTGCAAAACATGTATTATCCCAAAAGATAAAACAAAACTTAATAAATGTCCGTTTTGTAGAAAACCTCTTTAATCTTATGCAGTAAATATACACCTTCAGAATATTATATGCGCTTATACTGATAATAAGCATTTATTAGATAAATACAAAAATGAAATAGAAGATATTAATAATTCATGCTTGGATGATTCCTAGTCAAAAAAGGGAAAGTCTATGACAGCTAACATGGAAAATATAAATGTTGAAGGATAAACATTTGAATAAAACTATAAATTATATTCTCTGAGATGCTAAATTTTAGAATAGGAAAAGGAAGAAATAGTTTAGCAAATAAATAAGCAACAAACATCTATTTAAACTCACTCTGCAGTAATTGAATCTCTCTCTAAATAAAAATAAACTGTACAGTAGAAATTATAAAAACTCTAGCAAGAATTAAATTTAGTAGAAAATTTTATAGATCAAAATTCTAAAGCTCTGAATGAAGCTGAAGAAAACCTTAACAAAGAAACAGAAAAGCTTGAGCTCTTAAATTAAACATTAATTCCCTTACAATCTGAAAGATAAAAATACTTTATACTGTCATAAAACTAAAAGAAATGACAAATTCCAAACGCATTAAATTAATCTAAATAACAAGAATAAAAAAAATTGAAAATTTTATTAAAGCAAATTTTTGACAAAAAGTTTTAGACTATTATTTACTTAAATAATGGTAAAATAAAAAAGTTAAATAAACCACTTTTGTTAATTATAAAATTTGTAAATGTCTAAAAATAAATATTTTTTTTTTTATTTACAAATATTTAGTTTACTTTTGATTATATTACTAATGTAAGGTGGGGTGGGTCTTTCGATAATAGACTCACAATTTTAATTGTAATATTACTAAATGTATGTACTTGAGTTTTCTTAGTAAAGTACTTAAGAAATAAATATTTTTGGTTTATTTTCTATCTTGTTTGTAAATTTATCTTACTTAATTTACAAAAATATTTATTTATGACCTTTCATTTGATTAGAATCAAGATATTTCTATAAAGCTAACCAGCCTTTAGAATATTAGTTATTTCAATTAATTTTTTATTTGAGGAATCCTAAATATTATTTTGCTAGCTCTTTTTTAAATATCTTATTAATTATTCTGTTCTTTATGGATAATATTTAGGATAGGATTAAAAAAAATAAAATTTAATTTACACTTTTTAAGAAAATAGACAAATTTAATTTGTATTTTTATTTAGTTTTTGTAATAAAATTAAAGTTGTTAATTACACAATTATTAATTTTAAATTGGATTATAATTAATTTATTATTTACCCAGAGTAATACTTTAAAAATAACTTATTTTTAATTAAAACTATTTTAAAATCTATTTAAAATACATGTTAAATGAATTAATTATTTCAATATTTTCAATTTTTTTATTCTAAATTGAACCTCAAAATTTAGAATCAGGAACTTCACCTAAGAATAAATTTTTGTCACCTGCTCTAAGGGTTCTGTGTGCTAGTTTGAATGGAAGTTTATATTCAGAATCTCCTCTAAGGAGATTATATAGGATTGATGAAGGATCTGAATATGAACCTTTTTCAAGTAATTAAGGTCTATTTTAATCAACAAAATTGTGATCCATATCTGCTAATTTGAAGTAATTAACCCAAGGTCTGTCCTATTGAGTTTTACCCATGAATTCATCTATTTTTTTTTATTCCTCTTCTTACTTACGCTTCTTCTCTTTTTGTTCCCGTTCAAGTGCTTCTTTTGGTCTGCTGTCATGTTCTGACATTCCATAAGGATTACTTAATGGGTCACATTTAAATCTAGTCTTTAATTATAAATAATAAAAAGGTTAATAAAAGCATATTTTAAGCTTATATACAATATAAGGATCTTTCTTTTCAGGAGTGTGAGACTCACGAAATTGCACTTAGCTGACAGGATTATAAACATCCTTTATAGGTTCTTTTTATGAAAGTTTCTATTTAAGTGTTTAACAATTTTCAACCTTAAAAGTTGTAACAAATATTTGCTTTTCATCCAAATTTTTTTCAAGTGGAGTGACTACTTTTTTTGTATGATATTTCCTATTATAAAATTAAGAGTCAAATACATTAAAAGGGTAGTTTCCTTTTTTGTGATTCGAAGACATTACTAAGTGCGGCAAACTGCTTTTATCTGTAAATTATAAATACATTTTAATTTTTTATAGACATTTCTTTTTATTTTACGATATTAATTAGATGTTTAATGAGGGTTTCTAGAGGGCACTCTAAGTGTAGATAGCCTAATAGATTAGGTTTTCATCAAACTCTCAGCATCATACTCCTCCATATCATCTATCTCCTTTAACTAGGAGATACTGTCTTAATCATAATTTGGTATAAAACCTCCCATATTTGAGCTTAATGCTTTACTAAATCTAATACTTTACTTACCTTTTTTATCTTATTAATAGAATTCCTAAGCCTATGTCTAAGCTTATGATTGAGTAAAAACAGTCTAACCTGGCTAGTTCTAGTTACCTTTTTATAAAAATAATTAAAATAATTACTATTTGGTAGAATTTTAAAAATTTTCTTACTCATTTAAAAATTGAAATTTTCAGGTACAAAAGTGTATATAGGATTCTTAGGTTAGGTTCTATACAAATGAGGGTTTTTTGATAACCTTTCTGCTTCATTAAAATAATTTTTAGTCTCAAAAGTAACTGTTTGCAGCTCTCCACTGTCAGGATGTTTGAATTTTAAATTCACAACTTTTTCAAAGGGTTCAGGATCTTTTAGATTACCCATTTATTCTCTATAGTCCTAAACAACTTCTTATATATATTCTGTATTATTGACTACTATTCCTGCTTCAGCTCTGAATGGTTTAACAAATTACTTTTTTGGTATGTTCTTGATATCAATCTATTCATGTAAATAAAAATTCATAGCTTAATAGATTAATATCAAACGAAAAATAAATATTTCTTACACAAGATTATGTCTTTGTTAGTTAAGATTTGTTCTTTAATATTTATATCTGATGCTAATCTTTTATAGGTTAAATTGTCAAATTTGGTAGGTCATGATTTAAAGGAAGCTTTTCTCCTGCAGCTTGGAGTAATTAAACCCAATACTTCCTATAAGGCCTAGGATTTTCAACCCACTAATGATTTTATCCAAGTTTATAATGCATTTGTGCTTTTTTATTTTAAATATTTATCAATCAAATTATTTCTAAATTATTTTTAAATTTTCATTTTTGAATAAATAAAGAATATTTTACCAGCTGCCCAGATTTCATCCACAGTAAGAGGTAAGCTTTTTTATTCTGAAAATGTTGTCCTTCTTAATCTTACTACATCTTCAAACATTTCTTGGTATATCTTTTTTAATTTAAAATATTTAAGGTGATGCTAATTACAAAAATAAATTATTTTTATTACATTTTCTTTGTAATAAATGTATTTCTTATGAGAGAAATTTTTTATATCTTCCATAGTTACCCTACGATCAGCATTTGAATCCATTTAATCCACAAGAGACAATATACTTGTCTTTGGTATTTGTGTACACCTCTTGATCAATTGTTTATATTTTTAAGGAAAAAGAGATTGATTAAAACGGTCAGTGCGTTAGGTATTAGTTAAATTTTGGTTTTAGGAATTCATTTGTAGACCTGTTTAAGAAAGTAATCCATTTTTAAAGTTAGTATTTTTCATGAGAGGAGTATTTAATTCTTAATTTGTATTTATATTATCATCATATATCAAAAGGATAAAAACATCGTATAGAGCATTTGGATCAGAAGCAGAAGCAGTAACATTATTCTTATCTTTATTTTCTTAACTAGCTTCTGAAACCCCACCTGAAGCCTACTCCTTTTTATCGCTAATCATTACAAACAATTTATTATATAAGTTATCTATCAATCCTAAATGTTATGGAGAATGGCTAAAATCAAGAGTTAAAGTATCACTTGATCTAGATTAACTATTAAGAATTATAAACTCTTCAATTAGGAGTAGGATAATTAATTCATCATAGCTCTTTAAAGATACATCTTTAAGGTAATAACTGTAATATGCTTAGGCTTATAGCTTTTAGCGAATTCTCTCACTATTCTGATCAAATAAAATCTTATTTTACAAGATTTGATGCTTGTACATATTCACAAACTCCTGATTTTGAATTGGGTTGAATGTGAAATCAGACAGAATTTAATTGACAATATCTATTTCATGAATATAATTTCTTAGCTTTTAAACCATTTCTTCAAAATGAAATTTAATTTCTCTGTTTTAATTAGGTAAGTATACACTTGTTTAAAATTAAAGTGGTCCTCCTTCATCACCTCCTATCAAAGTCAGTAACTTCTGAATAATTTTTTGATTTTTAAATCTAAATCTATTCAACTAATGGGCAAGTTCCTTTTCTTTACTTTATAAAGAGGAGTTATCATCTAAATTATACTATCCCTCCTCATTCTTATCAATTAATCCTTCAGTTAAACTTTAATCTATACTTGACTATATAGGCACATTTCTAGTGCCTTATGCTATGCCTTATTGACTTTGCATAACCTTAATTGAATTTAATCAGTAATTCAGTTTTTTATATAAATTTATTATATCTTATATTGCGCTGTTATTATTGCTAATTACTACAACAATAAATTTCTATTTACATATAATTCAAACAAATTAATTAATCATTTGTAAAGGGATTTTGTATTAATATGAAACTTTTTTAATTCTTTATAAACTTTCTAATCATAATAAATCCCGAAAATATTTCATTAAAATAAATGTAAAAAAAATAGATTTTATATATTTCTAATAATAAAATTAATTTTTATCATTTATGAAATAAATCATTTTAAATCAATAAAATTTATTAATACTATCTTGTTTCTTAAAGTAAGGGAAATACTTCAAATATTCTATTTATTTCTTTAAAGCTCAATAATTTAAATCAAAATAAAGTGTACTAAAACATAATATTCATCTTATACTGTAAATGTATGAAATATTTTTTACATAATTAATATAAATCCCGTAATTTCATCAAATTCTAGCAATTTATTATTTATTGTTAATTTTACTTTGGTCTTTCATTCTTATGTTTGAATACTATTTAAAGTAAGTTTTCTAAGTGAAGTTATACAATGGAATATTTTTCATTCTTATTTTTGAATTTTAAATATTTAATGGTGAGCATTTTAAAATATTTTTATACTGTTGTAAATAAATAGCAATTAAATAAATACTTGCAAATTTATAAATCACTTTTTTTTGTGAATTTACAAAAAGATGACCAGTTAAGAAGAATTGTGTTCATCTATTTATTTTAAAGAGTAATCTTTAAATATTTTAAATGATTTTGAATAAATGGTTATTGTAAGAATACCTGACTTCAGAGTCGCAATTTAAAAATTTTTGAGGCCATTGTGAAAACTTGTAGACCGAAGTAATGAAAAGACAATTACTGTTTATTTTGCATTTATTTTTAAACTATTTGATATTGAGAAGAAAATGTTTTACTTTTAAAAAGAAATTAAAGTTAGAACAGAAAATATATGATCAATCAATTTTTACAATTATTGTAAAAATGTTGTTTTAAAATTCAACTATAAAATTTAAAGTAAACTAAAAAGGCTTCTTGAATTTATGCATTCTTTAGTTTTTATTTATTTTCTTAAAGCATAATTATAGCTAATCTTTTTAAACAATTATTTTACATCAAATTAGTTAGGAATTTAATCTCTACTTTTAACTAAATCAAGATTTATTTAAAAAGAAAAGCAATATTTTTCTTTGATCAAAATGAGCTCTAAATCAATTATCTTTACCAAAATTCTATTTTTATTTTATTATATTATCTTTGTTCAAAGCATGTAAGTTTTTAGGTATATCTTTCTATCATTTATTTTTTCAATAGTTAGTAGATCGAGCATTAAAAGAATTGCATATCAGGTTTGGATTGCTCTAAATCCAATTGCTCATCAAGTTGTGTAAAATGTCTAAATGAAAAATTTTGTACATAATGTAAATACGGATATTTTATCTACTAACCAACAAAAGATAGGTCTACTTAATTATGTGTTTAATGGTAATATACAATCCTCTTTTAAATATTTTTTAAATTTAAATATTTTTTCTTATTAGTCCTCTTGCCAGTAGCAATCAGACACCAAATAATTTTTATTGTGCAGAATGTGTTACAAACCCTTATCATTGGTAAAATTATCATTATGAAATACAAAATTAATTACATCTTTTTAGGTAAAATGATTTTAGATGTAACTAAGTGATCACGCCAAATGATAATGGAGTCATGATTGCTAAACCTAATCCTCATTAATATTTATTTTATTTAGTTGAAAAGTCAAATAATCAAGTAGAAGTAATTTCTCAATAAAATTGTTAACAGATAAGTATGAATAACATGTAAATTTGTGCTGTATGCATAGAAGGATATATATTTGATTAAAGATTAGGATTATGTATAAAATGCTCTGATTAAATTTAGAACTGCCTCTAATGCGAATATCAGTCTAATGTCCTAGTTTGCTTATCTTGCTTTGACAGTTATTATTTGAACTAAAAAAGCAGTACAAATTTACAAGAATAGTGTTTATTATGTAGTAAAATATATGATGGATGCAAAAAATGTGACAAAAATGGATGTATTTATTGCTAAGATGGGTATGTAGAGTAAATTAACTAGTAAAATGGGCAAGTAAATTGCATATAATAGCTTTAATGCATAGCTTCAGACAAATAAATAACAAACATTGATCAAAATTAATGTATATTATGCCACAACTCTTTTAATTAAAACTGTAAAATATGTTAAATAGAATTTTCTACTAATAAATATTCTTGCATAAATTATTGTGATTAATACAAGTAATATTATGATTAAATATCTAATTCATGTAAGTCGTGTAGTTAAAACTGTTTATAGTGTGATTAAAATGGATGCTCTTAATGTGAACAGAATTATTAAATTAATAGTAATAATGAATGTGTTTTAAAATGTGGTAAATAAATTGAAAGTCTTTAAATTATTAATAATTTTATTAAAAAAGACTTAGAAAACTGCTCCCAATGTTAAGAAGTATAAGTTTATACCACCATGAAAAACCAGATAGAATGTAGTGCTTGTTTAAATTAAAATTTGGTATTTTCATTTAACATGTAAAAGTGTCTGTCTTGTGGAGCTGGGTGTTCATTATGCTCAGATAATGGTATTAAGAATTCAATTAAATAATTTTTAGATAGAATTTTATAATTTAATGCAAATAAAAGTCAAAAGTTTTTTGGAGAAAAGTAATGTCCAAAAAAAAAAAATCTTAATGAAAAAAACTGAAATTAAAAAATGAATTAGTCGAATATAACAGTTAACTGATTTTTATAACTTGAATCACAGCTTAATTTAAATTTTATATAAAAACAATTCATTTACTTTTATTTCTTTTAATAATAAAGATTTACACAGTTAATTAATTTTCAAATTGTATAATTTTAGTTTATCAAAAAAGAATTCTAGAGTTAGCATATTTTATCAAAAAATTTCCCACGTTATTATTGAGAGATTATTTATTATTCTTATTAAAAAATTTTAAACGTTTTTTAGTCAAGAGCAACAAAATTAAAATATTGTTTAAATAAATAATAGGGAGATGTATAGCCTGCAAAAATAATTATTTTTATGATGCTTCAATAAAATAGTGTATTTAGTGCTAATAATTTTAATTTTGTGAAAAAAAATTGTAGATAACTAAGTATTTAAGTTGCGGAGGAGAGTTGAATCAAATTAGTCAATCTAAATTGAATGAAGAAATTTATGGGTCTGATCTTATTTTTATAAAATAGATTGACATAATAAGCTTCGATGATGAAATATCTACTCTATATTAAAGTTAAATTTTTGGTGTAGAAATTAATTTTATCATACTTTCTTAAGCTTGCATTCTTTTGTAAGATCTTATATTTTAAACAAAATATGAAAATGTATATATTAACATTGAAGGAAGAAATTCAGTTTTTGATATTAACAGATCTTAGGTATATTTTATAAATTTGCTAGGCTTTGCTTTGCAAAATATTGAATTTGCATCTATAATATCAAGAGAGATGGATAACAACAAAGTTTAGCCAATACTTATTTAGAGATCAAAAGAGTACTAAAATTCTATTATAAATTTTAATAACATATCATTTAAAAATAACACCTCAGTTTAATTTATTTTTGATGAGTTCGAAACCATATAAATAACTAATTTTTCTATCTTATTCCAATATGAATGGGGGTATAGTTTATTTAACACAATTCAAAAAGAAGAATAGCTTAAGCGAGATTGCTCGCAATACATTTTTATCAAAGATTTTTATGCTCAAAACTTAATATTAGTTAATTAAACTTTTATAGAAATAAACAAGAATTCTAATAATTACTAACTATCTATTAGTAACATAACTTTTAATAATTCCTACTTATCACAATTCTCTTTGATACATGACGAAACTTTTATCTCAGGGTAATCAAGCATGAAACTTGAAAATTTTAGCTTTGAGAATTGCTAAATATTAAATTCATCTATAATATCTGATAAGTTTAGCGATACTTCAATCTCTATTGACAACTTAAAAATTCTAAATAGTTAGATTTTAAATTTTGAAGCGAATGTAATCAATTTGATATAAATATAACAATCTAATCAGATAGATAATATTTAGATTAAAAATTCTACTTTTTATAACTACAGAGTAGTTTAAATCTAAAATAATAACTAAGAAATATCTATTTCAAATGTGCTGTTGCAAAATCTACAAATATTATTTGATTTGGAAACCTAAATTTAAATTGAAAATGGTCTTTTCAGTTTAATACTTGCAAATGAGTTAGAAACATTCAACTTCTCTTGGGATAATATATCTCTTAAAAACTAATAAACCATTAATTTATACAATATATCATCCTTTTCAAATCCTTTAGGAATGAATGAATTAATAAATCCAATTTCATTTTAAGTAGTTTTGATTAATAAAACTGAGATTTTTTATAAATAAAAAACTGATAAAGAGATAAAAATAAGTAATAGTGGTGTTTAAAACATTTATCATCAAATATCCATATTCTAAATTAAGTAAATGTAACTAGAAAATCAATATAGTAATGAAATTTAGTTGAATAAGATAAAGGTATCATAGATTGATAATATTTAACTTTTTTTTATTTAAAGTTAAAGTACTATTACTTTTTCAAATTTTGAAATAAGCTCAACAAAAAATACTCAGATACTGTTAGAGAATATAAATTATGATATTGTTTCTTAGTTAAGTTTCATAAATGGTCTGATAAATGACATCTAACTCACTAGTTCTAGTAGCTTTTTAAAATTGATAAATTATTAGGAAATAGATTTTTCTGATTTAAAGATAAAGAATGCTATTCTAGAAAATCAATCAAATCATGAACAAGTGAGTTTATTTGATTTTGATAATAATTTGAAGGGTACAGAAATAAATTAAGAAGACCTGAGTTTTTCTATAAATATATTCAATTTAACATTCGATCAAAGCATAATTATGCCAATATAATATGGAGGTTCATTACTTTTCATATAAAACTATCAACTGTTTTAAATGCAAAACATAACATTCAGTAATTTTTTAGTCAATAAAATTTCAAATGTCATGGTATTATAAGATATTTAAAATATATTAATAAACAATATCACACTTATAGATGGAAATTTAATGTCGAATTCAGTTAAATACAATATCTTTTAGTATGGAAGCATTATATTTTCAAATAATTTTTAAACATTCTAGTTAGAAAAATCTAAATTTTCAAACATATATCTAAACGATAAAGGAATCTTAATGCTGTTTCCTGGAAATTAATCAATGGTAAATCTGAGTTTTCTGAAAATGGATAGCTTTTATATCATATCAAGTTTCGAAATATTAAAGAGTAACTTAGTTCAATAAGATTAATTGGATCTAAATGGTGGTATTTTAGAAATGGATATATCTCAAATAGATTAAATATAAATTAATATATTAAATTTAGAAATAAATAGCTTCTAAGTTTCAAAACATTTCGAAGCTATATGGCTCTATCTAAGAAATGATGCCAATAAGAAAATTTTGTTAAATATAAGCAATAGCACTTTTAACAATATGTAAGGGAATCTGTTTTATTATTAAAGTTATTTTTAAGTTGAGCAAATGAATACTACAAATTCAGAGATATAATTAAATAATATTACTGTTTAAAACTGTTATGGGATGAATTTAACTAATAAGCCTCTCAATATGTCCTAAACAAATGGACTTATTGTCATCAAGCAACCAGTTTAATTAATTATAGTAGATAGCTAATTTATTAATAACTAATATCCATATTTAATTCTTACAATTCTCTCATATGACTCTATTTCGAACACATAATTTATTGGTAATCAAATTACTTCGAATTATTTTAATTATCAAAACTAAATTTTTTCTTCTTCTTCATTAGTATTTTTAGATTGCTTAATTAATATTTCGGCTTCTATTTTCAAGAATAACACTGGTTTTGATGGAGGAATAATTAATATAAACTAATTAAATAAAATCTAAGGTCTATAAAATAGAAATCTAAATTAATTGTCTTAAAATATAAACAGATTTTTAATATAAAAAAGAGAACTGAATCTGGTTTAAGCTAACTCTATCACTGATTCTAAATTTGATAATAACTTTTCCTAAAATAATGGAGGAGCTCTATACATTTTGAATACAGATTTTTACTTATCAAATAATACTTTTAGTTTCAATTAAGCAATATAAAATGGAGGTTCTATATTTTTTTACAGTAATAAAAGCCTTGCTAATAATTATACTCTTATAATATAAGATTCAACTTAATTTATAAGCAATTATGCTCAAAAAGGTAGTGCAGTAAGAGCTATTGGCTAGATAAAATATACTAAGGATACTGTTTTTTAAAATAACACATCTTTGTATGAAAATTATAACCCTATTTTAATTGATTGTATTGAAGGAGAGTTTGTTGGAGATAATAATTATTGTTATCCTTGCCCTTAAGGTACTTACTCTTTAGTTAAGAATTCAAACATTTGTCTTATTTGTCCCTAAAATTGTAAATGCCTTGGCGGATTCGCTATCGAAGTAAAACAAAATTAAAAAAAAATTATTAAGTTATTCAAATAAAATTTAGGTTAAAGAAGGATATTGGAGACCAGACATTTACAGCGATTAGATAAGTTATTGTGAGTTTGATGAGTCTCGTTGCCTTGGAGGTTCGCAAAATTTTACTTGTTAAGAAGGATATACTGGGGCTCTATGTAAAAGCTGTGACATATATGGAATTTATACAAATGGAGTAAGACACTCGAATTAAATAGGTTCATTTGAGAAATGTACTCCCTGCACATCTTCAGTTGCTATTGTTTTATAAATAATATTTCTTTTCTTAGTTTCTATTGTAAAAAATTAATTATTTTTAAGAAAATCATTTACTCATGTTTATATAATAATAGGTAACTATGATTATTAGTGTTACAGGTACAGTCAAACTCTCAAACACGTTACTCCTACAAAAGAATTTGGGAAGGTTTTTTTTAGATTTTTCATAAGGCTAAACAATTTATCCATCATACATTCTAAAGATATTTACCCATTACATTTAAATAGTTGGCATCTTTTTTTCTACTTAAGTGAATTTAATATCTTCACTGATAAATGTACAAAGTTTGATAGGTAATTCTACCAAAATTTTTTCCTACTAAATTGATTGTCTACTGGTACTTTTTGATGTTTCTTATCCATTGATATATTTGAGATTGATAGCTCTATTTATATATACGGTGATTCTTTCAATTATTTTTACCCTTTTCTTTGCTATTTTGGTAAAACTAAAAGTCTATTCCTCTAAAATCTCAGTTATTTACTTAAATAGTTTGATATTCATTTACATTTATTTTTAACCTGTAGCTACTCAATAGCTGTCTTCCATAATAAGTTGCTAAAGTATATCTGGTTAGCAATATATAAGTGCAGATCTATAATATGAATGTAATTATGAAAACTATGATAAAATCGTCTATCCTTACATATATCCTATTTTTATTCTTCTGAATGGAATAATCCCTACTTTTTTTATTATTAAGCTATACTGGTCTTATAAAAATAAACTCTTAGACTCACATTACTATCGCTCTATTTTAGGTTACCTATACAACGAATATCGCTCAAATATGTTTTATTGGGAACTCATAAAAGTCTTTGAAAAGATAGCTCTAATTACAATAAATCAAATTTATTTAAATAGTACCTCAACTAAAGGATTTCTTTCTTTTATGATTATGTCATTTTACAGTAAATTACTCTATTCAAATCTACACAAAATTAATCCTTTTTTATTAGGTTTATTGTCAAGCAGAATGTAACCTTATAATCAATTAAGGTTAAATAAATTAAACTCTCTTTCAACAAATATTTCTGGAGTTACTATTATTCTACTTATGTTTTTAAATAATAACTAAAACCAATTCTTTAACTTTATTGGAATAGCAATATTATGTAATTCTTACAAAGTTATTCTCTTATTCTAATAGTTTATTTAAATCTTCATATGTTTGCACCCTGGAATAAAATTTTAACTTCCCAGCAAGCGCGAATAATAAATGAGAATCTAAATAATTAATTTTTTACCAAACTAATTTATTTGAAAAAAATTTAAGAAATGAATTAGAATTAATTTTCTAAAATAAATAAATTTTTATGATTAAATCTTTACTATTTTAAATAGGTATTATCAATTTGTATTTTATTCTGTAGGTCCTAAAATTATTAGTATACTAATACACAAGACTTTTTATGAGACATTTAGATGCTTTGAAGATTTACTTGATATAAAAATTCCCCAATTTAAAAAAATATTTTAAGTTGAGAATTGATAGACATAGAAAAACTCTTGCATATTGGAAAATATTTAGAAAACATGTATAAAATTATATCAAAATAGTTAAAGGAGCAAAATAAATAAATATGGATAAAAGCTATGTTGATAGAGAAATAAGAGATCGCTTAAAAAATTATTTATTAAAGTAATAAATAAATATCTAATAATTTTTGTTTAAACATGCTAATATTTACATTTATTTTTAAATATTCTAGCCCTTAATCATAGCATAATAACTTGAATAGATGTATCAGATCTTAAGTTTTTGAGGATTAAGAAGAAATCATACCTGTAATATAGGGAATAGGACTTAAATAGTTAGGAGATTAAAATTTAAAAATTCAAATCCCAAATATACCAAAGAAAAGTTTAAATAGAACTTCTATCATTTATTAAATAGGGGAAAGTAAAATATTTTATTTTTGTTCTGTTTATATTTAATATAATAAATAAATTATAAAAGGTGAATAACATCAAGGCAGTAAGATAAGTGCTTAAAAAAATTAAGTTTCAAGCAAAACAAATCAATCAAATATAAGCGCTGTTGAAGAAGAAAATTCAAAGGAAACAGTAGGTTCACAAAATTCTTGTGGATAGTCTTAAAAAAATTCACAAATAAATGAATAAAATGAAAAGATCTATCAAAGTGCAGAAAATTCTCAACTAAACAAGTAAAATGTTTGAATTTTTTTAATAAAATTAATTTAAATATTCTATATTTGATTCTAAAGTAGTACTTCAATAGCGGATTCTTAAAATAAAATAAAGCAACAATTAAAAAGGGTTTCTTCTAAGTAATTTTTTGCTAAAATTAAAATGTTTATTTAACAGATATTATTAATGTTATTAGATATTATGATTTAGAAGAGTAATGTGAATCTCAGAATGTTAGTTTAAGTGGGTGTCTACATTAAATTAATGTCTCTAAATTTAATAGCTATTTTAACTAAGATTGACAAATTGTTTTAAATATAATACATAGTTTTATTAATTTTTGGTTGTAAATACTTTTAAAATATCAAATAAATTTGATGAAATATTACTTTTTAAACTGAATATCTTGAGCTAATTGAAATAATAGATTTAGAGATTAATTGATAATAAAATTTTCTATATTTTTTCATCTGATTACTAACTAGCCTTTATGAAATGAATTGATTTTAAAATATTTATTTAGATTTTCATTTATTTGTCATCACATACTTTGTAAAAAGTGTTCAAATTTATTCATTTTGAGCAAGAAAGCATTTCAAAAAACAATTAGTAGTTTTTGTTTTTATCATGTAGAAAAAATAAAATAGATATTTTATTTTTACAATTTGCTTATCTTTTAAAGTTTTAAATATAATTAAGTGTCTTTAATAAGAAAAGAAAGATAAGATTTCTTCATTGATATATAATAAAAGGCAAATAAATAAATAAATATTTTTTCATTTAAGTTCGAAGAAATATATGTTTTACAATAAAATATTTTATAATTCTAACTTTTAAATCTGCTCAAATTAAAAGGATATAGGATGGAAGAGTTTATTAATCTATCTAAAAGAAAAATAATTTTAATTATATTATATAAACACATAGTTAATCACAATATTTAAATATTTTCATAAATTCTTAAGTTTTTAATGAATGTTTTATTAAATATATTTAAAGATTTTTCATTTATTTTTTATGGATTGTGTCAATAAAACATTTCCTTTTTTATCTGAATATTTACTGAAATAATTTAAGTAAAAGCCACTTCGTAAATTTATGTTTGCTGTTTTTTTTTAGAAAATCATCAATGTTAACTGATCTAATTGTAAATATTGTTATTAGTATAGTAGAATTTGCTAATTTATATTTTCACATGATCTTCTTCAATGCTTTTTCTTTAAAGGCTTCTCTTCTTCCATAGCAGTTTTATCTTCTGTCTAGTTAGAAAGAATCTTAGATGTAACTTTTATGAATTATTCAATTTTTGTGAAATCTTTAATATTCACGATTTTAGTTTTAATCCATTTCTTATCATCTGTAACTTTCATGATACAAACATCCTTTTTATGGTTGTATTTGACAACTAAACGAGATGTAAAAGGATTGCTACCAATAAGTTCAATAGCGGTATCTCTAAATATTTCCCATTCTACAAATTTACCCATTTTTTACTAAATACCTATTTATGTTGATTGCTTAATAAATAATTTTTTGTGTATTACTTCGTTGAAATTTTCTATTAACTTTAGAATTATATTTTTTTTTGATATCTTTCAATTTTTTTAATCTCAGCTGATTTGATTGATTTAAGAAAATCTAATCATAAATAGATGCACTTGTCTTAATAGTTTAAAAATTTGTTTGTATTATTTATTGTTTGCTTGAAAACAAACGTGGATACTTTTTTATAAGAAATAAATGCTATTATAGAACCAGTAGTTAAATTATAAAATGTATTTTCCTGGATCTAATGAAAATTAATAAAAAAATGAAAAAGATTTTTTTTATTCAATAAAATAATCAAGAAAAATATATTTTATACTTTATTTACTTCAGCTTATAATAAAATTAATAGGATCTATATTTTATTTTGTTGTTTCGTATTTTACCAAAATAGAAAGTAGAAATAAAACTTTTAAATCATTTATTACCAACCATATTTACCATATAAATTGTATTTAAAAAATGAATTTGCTTGGATGATAATTTTCAATAATAATGTCTGATGTCAATAGTCTTGATGTAGCTTTAAAGTCTATGAAGACCTTTTGAAGAATAAAATAAATATATAATATTTAAAAGATTAATCTTTCAAAATTAAAATAATCAAAACTGAGAATATTGAGAGAGAATCAAATTCAATTTGCTCTGGAAAGCTGACATTTTTAGTCAACATTTTTTGGGTTCAATATGAAAATTGAACATCTTTGCAGATAAATCTAAATAAAGCTCAACTTAAACTTTTTATTGCTAAAATACATTCATTAATGAAACAAAACATAAATTCTTTATTTGCAATGTGAATTTGTTAGGTTAATGAGAATAGAATATAATTACATAAATGCACAAAAGAAGGGTATTATAAAATGCACTTTGTAGAGTCAAGGAAGAAAAAACAAGTTTATTTATATATAAATCTCTACAATAGAAAAGGTGTTTACATAGTTGTTAAGCAAATAGTCTTTTTATATTGATTAGAAAATACCAAATAGCTGCTATCTTTATGAATTCTTTAATGAATTAAGTTTACTTAGTTTTCTTAGGATATTCGAATAATATACTAGAAATAGAACGACGTATTTAGCTATCACTTATTAAGTTTGTTTGTTTGTATATTTTTTATGTTTCTCTAATCAATATTCTTTCACTATTTAATTAATTTTTGAAACAATAATGATGTTTATTTGATGATGATGAAGATGAAAGCCATATATTTGTTTTAACATTTGGATATTAATCTTTTAAAGGTTGGTAATTATTATATTCAATTAAAATTTATTTTGAATGCTTTTGTAATTGATTGATTGTATGATAGATAGATTTTATTGATAAAGCAAGTATTGTATGTATGTATTAATGCATGTCATTGTTAATAATCATTTTACACAATCTGACTAGTGAAATTTAATTTGATTTATTTTAAATATAGTATAAGGTGTTATGTTATTTGTTTATGATAAAAGAAACCAAAGTTAATTCATTGTCCTCAGTTTTACATAGGTTCAAAATTGTAAGACTCAAGTAATCTCTCACGATACCTAAAGAAGAGGATTGGAGCAATGTATAAACGGAAGTTTATCAGCTATAAGAAATCCCTTTCGAGTAAATTTATTTCCTAATTTCCAATACCACCGACTTTGGCATAGTACTCATTGTTATAGTATCTATCGTCAAAAAATTTAGTAGCAAGCATAATAGAGGTGATAAGTAATCTAATTTTATTTAAAAATAATAAAAATTTAATTATTGATTTTTCTTTTTAAATCAAATCAAATAAAAAAATATTGCAAATCATTTCTCTTTTCGAACCAAAATCATTTAACTTTTAAACATAATAATCATTTTGATGCTGCTACATACTATTCTTTATTTGGATTTATTTAATTTTTTTATTGAATCTCTTGAGAACAGAAGTAGAGAATCAATAGATTAAGAAAAGAAGCACAAAGGAAGGAGTGCTAAAAATTTAAAGGAAGAGTTGCATAAATAAACATCTTTTTTATTTAATTTCATAAATTTCTCATCATTCATTGCTCATATGTTCAACATGAAAAATCAAATGAAAATAATGCTTTCTCAATCCTTTTTATCTTTGAAATTGCTTTTTTATTTTGTGCTTGACTTTACTAAAATCAAGTGAAACTTGGTTTACCTGTGGATGTTATAGCTATTGATTATGAAATTCTAATGACGTTCAGTAATTCTATCAACATAAATCAAAGCAAAAATAAAACACTCCTATGAGCAGTGTGAACATCTAGCTATTCTTGCCAAATATTCTTTTATACTGATTGAAGGTACATTTTTTCCATGAAAATTTGTAACATATTGTATGGTCTACTTATCAGTTTACTCTATAATTTCTGTTAATACATTTGCTATAATTTCAATTATATCTTCTGTAGAAACAACTCTTGTTCCATTAAGAACATAAGCTTCTTCATAAGTGATACTTTCGTTTTAATAGATGATTCTTCTATCGTAAAATTGATCCATCGACATTTCTGCTAGCTGTTCTTTGTTTCTAATACTACTTCTTTCTACTTCTTAAATTTAAAAGGAGGACTTCTTTTTATTTATTTATTTGTTTGATTGTTTGCTTGTTTATTTGTATATTTTTTGTTTATTTGTTAGTTTGTTAGTTTGTTTATTTATTTATTTGTTTCCTTCTTTAGTAATGTAGATTAAGAGATATATTAGATTTTTTATTTCTTTTCTTTTTAATTACTTGCTTTTGTTTTCTTTTTCTTTTGTTTGTTTATTTATTTCTATTGATTATTTAATTAGTGATTGATGAATTAATTGATTGTTATTCAATTTATTTATTTATTCATGTTTGCTAGTTTTTCTTCTTTGATTTGCTGCTGTCCTTATATTTTATTTGTTCATTTGCCTGCTATTTATTTATATTTTACAACCTTTCCTATTCAAATAGATAGGTCTTCTTCTTCCACTCTAATCTTTGTATTTCATTCCTTTATGTTTTTAATATTAAGATAAACGAATGCAATAAAAAACAATAAACATTTCTTTTCTTTTAATAAATAACAAATATCTCAAACGTTTCTCCTTCCTCCCATTTAGCGTAATCATGGAATAACATTATTAATTTCCATTATGTTTTACCTTCAAATTATTATATTTTCTTTAATGCTTGGTAATCAATAATATTTTTAATTTTCAAAGCCTAATGATCAAAACATTATTCAATAAATAAATCAACCAAGATAGATAAATAGATATCAGCTCATCAAAATTTTTTTTAGTGCTTCTAAAAGTCAGATATCAGAATTAGCTACAAATAAATATTAATTATATGTATTTGAAAAATTTTAATTTTACTTTAAAACTAATGGGTATTTGCAATTCACAATAGAAATCTTCAAAATTAAATCTAATTTTCTTATAAATTACAAATTTTTCAAGCACATCTTTTCAATTAAAGAATAGTTAAACTGTTTTTTCTAAAGCAAAGCAAATAGGCAATCATTTAAATGTTGATTATTCAATAAATAATAAAAAATAGCAAGTAAAAAAAAGACATAAATGCTACTGAAGTCAAATAAAGATAATTACTCATTTAATTTATTTATTAAAGAATATAATGACTTTTACTAAGAAAAAAAAGATATCTTGTTTACACAATTCACTAAGTTGATAGGAATATTTTTATGAATTGTTCTATTTTTGCGTTCTAGTTTAAAAGTATATTTACTGATCTCAAAACTCATTCATTATGATCAACAAAATTAGTTTGATTTTGTAAAGTAATATTTTATAATTTTTTTTGAAAATTGAGAAAATATGAAGCCGAAATTCTAGTAAAATTTTAAACATTTTAAAATATTTTTTAATAAAAATATTAACTTGACACAAAAATTTTCTTATTTAAAAAAAATAAGTTTAATCTGTAAAAAATGGAATTATCGAATTTTAAATGAACAATATAAAAGAATTAAGGAAACTTTTTTCAAGCATTACTTATTTTAAAATTAAAAAAAAACATATTTTCTTTAAAATCAAATTAAATTATGAAAAAATTTTTTTAATTAAAATATTCTGGAAATGTTAAATTTAATAATAATTTTTATTTTTTTTACTTCTCAATAAAATATTTCTTTTTATTCATTTATTGGCATTTATCATAAAAAATTATTTGATTTTTTCATGTGAAATCATTTACTTTTTCTTTTACTTTTAAATTTAAAATTTATCTAATCTGTATTAATGAAATAATTAATTGTTGATGAATTTATAAATTAAACTGGGTGTATATTGTTTAAAGAAGAGATTTATTATAAATCTAATTTTTAAATAATATATAGATCTATTTAAATTATTGGATTGGCGTATTAAAATTCATATTTCATATTAGAGAGCGGATCAGAAATTTTAAATTTTCTTGAATTTTTGAGAAACTGATATCAATTAAAATGCATAGGATTTTCAGATAGAATGCAATCGAAAATAGAATATCAATTACTAAGTGATACACATAAGAGGAATTTAGCATTCCATTTATGTTTATCAAAAGAAAATCATGAGTTATAAAAAATATATGCAAAGATTAATTAAAGTTGAATATGATAAATTATTAAAATTTTTTTTTAAACAATTCTCAAATTAAAATATTAAAAAAGGTAAAGTTTATTAACTATAAGACAGCTGTAAATTTTAACAAAAAAGGATTAATCAATAAATGGATAAATAATCTACTACAAGCGATAAAAATCCTTCAGATGGTTTTCTACCAGAAAGTGATTAAGATTTTAGTCCTACTGATCTAGAAAGAATTGAATAGCAAACAGAATCAAAATTTTAAGTTTACTCATATAGATTTTTTAACATAGCTGTTTATATTCTAGGAATGATGTAGATTTCTATTATGCAAAATAGTTTCGCTCCTTAAGCAAATGAACTCAGTGTTGTTTATGGCTTAAGTAGTACTGTTTACAATTTGACTTCCTTAGTTCATATGATCATGCATGTTCCCGTTTCCTTTCCTGCAAATTATATAGTAGATAAATATGGTACTAAAGTAGGTAATACTATAGCTTGCGTATTTAGTTTAGCAGCTTGTTGGATTAGGTGTCTTGTAAATAAGAGTTTCGCTTTTGCAATTGTTGGACAGCTATTAGTAGGGTGTGCTAATCCTTTTCTCATCAATGCAATTAACAAAAGTAAATTTTACAAATATTAATTTTTTTAACTGAAAAAGAATAAATATTTTGAAAAAAGCACTGATTAAATAATTGAAGTATTTAGACAGAATTAGTTTAAATAGTGCTAAAATAGTCTATATATTACATAAATATTTACAGTTTTCATTCATATTTTAAGTTCTATCATTATTAATTATGCTTTTTATTAAAATTCAAAGTATCTTCTAATTGGTTCTATCCCTCTTCAAGAGCAGCAGTAACAGGTTTTTTGAGTTTCTTTTCTACTGTAACCGGTGTGGTGGGTTTGGTTATACCAGGTATTTACTTTTCTGGATATAAAGCTGAAGACGATACTAGTGAAAACTATCAACATGGAAAAGATTTAACATTTAATCTCCTAATTATCTCTGCTGTAATTGTATCTTCTACAAGTATTTTGAATCTCTTATTTTACAAGGATAAACCTCCCACTCCTCCTAGTTTTTCAGCTAATGTTGAGAGAGAAGATTTTAAAACAGCATTAAATATTTTGATTAAAAAGAGAACTTATGTATTAATTACACTCTGCTTCTCCCTTTGTTATGGTTGCTTTATAGATTTTGCAGTTGTACTTGGTTAATTGGTAGGACCTTATGGATTTGAATCCTAGCATACAAGTATATTGAGTGTTGTATGTGTATTTTCTGGTGTATTTGGTAGCGTTGTTTTTATTAGAATTTTGAAAAAGACAAGTGCTTACAAAAAATTATCAGGGTTAGGAATAGTAGGTACAATTGGTGCTTCCATTTTGATGATATTCCTTCTTTAGACAGAAGTATTTGGTTTAGTAGTATGCTGTGCAATTGTATTAGGTTTCTTTGTTATCCCTATTATCCCTATCTTACTTGAGTTGGCTAACGAAGTTTGTTTCCCAATTGGAGAAGCCACAGTAACAGGTTTTATCTACACAATTTCTCATATAGTTTCATTTGTGTTAGGTTCAATATTTAGTGTTATTATAGATTCTGCTTAAGACTCAAACAAGAAAATGGGTAGTGTTTATGTGCTAATAGCATTTGTAGGAATATTTAGTATTTCACTTTCAACAGTATTCTTTATGAAATAAGACTTAAAAAGAACAAAAGCTGAAAAAGACCAAGTAGTCGACCATAGTGACTCAAAGATTGTAAATCATCTAAGCTAAGATGGATTAAATTTAGATCTCCACATGCCTTTAAACTCAAGATAAGGAAATTCTTTAGTGGCTAGTTCTAAATCTGATTGAATAATTGATTAAATATTTAAAATTAATAAATCCTATCATTTAATAGTATTTTAACAAGTTTTTTAAAATATAAATTTACTCATTTACTTTCTTTCTAATTGTATTTTATTCAATAATCTTTACTTAATTTGCTTAATATTGGATAAAAAAACAAGATTTTAAATAAATAACGATTTCTATTAAAACTAATTAAAAATATCAAAAAAAAATGAAATTTATTATTTCAAAACATATCATCAAAGATTTTTATTTTTCTCAAAATCTTCATATGAAAATTTTTTTTTATCTAACTGGATGATTATATTTAGAAAGTAATTAAGTAATAGAAAACATAAACTGTTTTAATTTTTATTGGTTAAATAATCATATTTGAATTCAAAGCTACTTTGAGCTTAAGGGATCAATAAAAACTATTATTTTAATTATTATGATTATAAAAAGAAATTGAGGAAATGTAGAATCTTTAATTAAAAAAACTAAAAAATAATTGATAATTTTGAACCTAAATTATTAAGAACAAATAAACATTTTAACATCAAAAATTAAAAATTGTAGTTCATAAAATTCCATAAAATACCCAAAATTGTTTAATAAAATTTAAGTAAATCTAATAATTTTATTTTATTTTTGTCATTCTTTTTATAGATTTGTATTATCTTGCTCCTCTTACTTCTTTTTTAAGTTCCTATTTTCCTTTTCTAAAATAACAAGATTTCTTTCTAAAGATTAAATTTTTAATAAATAGAGTTGATTTTGTTGTTCCAAATCTTTTTATATTTAGATAGATTCTATTTATTGACTCTATGGATTGAACTGTTGAGAAGAGTCTATTTACTTCTTAAGGTTAAAAATTTCCTCATTTTATTTTTTGATCAAGATATTTTAATCTTCTACTTTTTACTTTAATTCTTTGATGCTTTCATCTTTGTTATGAATTTAATGTTCAGAATATTGAATCTACTTATTTAGGTTTTAAATTTCTTTGTTTAATAAAATTATCTCATTTTAGTTAATTAGAACTTAATCTTTAAACTCTAAATTGCCATTGCTTTCATTTTTTAGATTTTTCGATTATTAAAGCTTGAGAAATTATGCTTCTGCTCTTGCTTCTTCTAGCTATTATATTAATATAATCTTTTCTTTTTCAAATTCCTTACGCTCATTTATATATTGAGTAAATATATTAACTTCTTCTTCTTTCAATTTAAGCTTATTATTTAAATACTCTATCTCGCTTTTTAATTTAGTCATATCTTCAAGTTAAGTGTCTTCTTAAAAGTAGGATTTATTATTTTAATATGGAGAATCATTTTAATAGTAAACAGAATTATCTTATTATTTTTACTTTTAATTCGACTTTTAAATGTAACTTTATGATAAATCTATATTTTTTAACAACTAAATTTACTTTAAAATTTATTGCTATTTATCAGCCTCATTTTTATTTTATTCACTAACTTTGTGATGAGTTGTAAGACTATGTGAATCAGGTTAATTTGTTAATATATTACTTTGTTATATATTAGACTAAAAGTATCTATGTTAATCTAGCTATTATTATCCTGATCCATTTATTTAAGTAGGTATTTGAATACTGCTACTATTATTCTAAGGGATAATTAGAACTGATTAATTATTAACCTTTTGTTAAACAAAATGTGGACTTTATGATACCATATTTAGTTAATTACCACTTAAGTTACGAGTGTGATTACCCATAGTAGGCTATACTAAATTACTAAAAATTCTATTTCTTTACACAGGTTGTAAATTGTTATTTTTTAATGTTTAGATTTGAGGATCTGCATTTTAAACAACTATTGGTATGCTTTTATTTTGAGGGATGTAAAACGGTGATGGATTTCGATTTGATACATATGAAGTAGGTTGTACAGATTAATAACTGTATAAATTTTAATTTGAGATATCGTTACTTGAATGTGTATTGCTAACTGGAGTACGATCTATCTGTTTAAGAATATCTTACTTTCTTGTGGTTGTATTAGGTTACTATCCATAGTGATTTTTTTGATAGATTTCCAGATTATTTTCATTTAACAAATGTATACTTGGTTATTTGGAATTCTAATTAATTAGAGATACATGACCTGTGTTTAACTTTAACTGCTAGGAGTTATATTGTTGTTATTTAGCTCCTTATTAAAAAGATAAAATCATGTTTTGAAGAAATATATTTATTTTACTTTAATAAAAATAGTAATAAAAATTATGTCAATTAAAAAAATTACAAAACAAAATTTTAGATTTTATTTCACTGGAAATTCAAATAGATTAACGAAATTGTTTTTATAACAACTATTATTTTTTATTTCAAAATTTTATTCAATTCTGAAAGTAAGTATTTTGTAAGTAAATCATATAAATTCAATTTTAATCTTATTTATTTCTAAAATTTTTTTCAAAGTATTTTGCATGCAAATCATACATAGAAATATATTTGATTTAATTCACTTAAAACAAATAATAAATACATTAGTTATATTTATTGTTGAGATATTAGATGATAAATATATTTTTTATCACTGCATTTTATCTTTTATTTTACCTTATTCATGTTATCATAGTATCAAACAATAAATATTTTTATGACAAAAATCTTTGTTTTGCAAAAATTTTTCATTTATTTTAGCTTTGTAAATACATTTTGAATATTTTAACTTATTATGTTTTAATTTTTTTTAATATGATATCAAATAAACAGAACAAAAAAGATTAGTTGCTTGATGAAACATATCCTTATATTATATTTATATTTAATTTTAAAAACATTTTCAAGACAAAAATTCTAATAAAATATCTGCTAGCATTTCCTTTCTTTTGAATTTAAGCTCCTTAGATAAATAAAATAATAATCTTTTTGCATTAAAATATTTATACACTGATTCAATACTTTTTTAATAAATTGGATCCTTTAGCTCAATTTTATTATTTAAATTTAGCTTGACTATATTAGGAAATTTAGTTATTAACATTTATAAATTGAAGTTAGGTGACCATTTAGAGTTCAGTACTTTAATTTCCCTTACTTTTTAGGCCTCTTCTTCTGAGTTAATTTATAAAATAGAAAGAGAGTTTGCGTTTTCAGAAATCAAATTGACAAATTAAAAATGGGGTATCAGCTCATTTAATTAAGCTAAAGCAATTTGATTCCTACATAGCAAATTAAATTAAAAAGTGATCATTCTTTTTAAGTTTGAGGTTTAAATTAACTAAATCAAAGATTTATGAAATTTCTAAATACTAACTAAATTATCTATGTATTAAATTTTTAAGTTTTTAGCATTCTTATTAAAAGCTATATATGGAGCTAAATCTAAAGTATCTTCGATTTACTGAATTAGATATTATTCTTTCTGTTAATCATAAATTAAAGCAAATTAAGAATGGTAACTATGCATCTTTAAAATATAGACACTATAATAAGTTAAATTTTTTAGTTTAGAGAGTAAATCAAATATATCACCAATAGATATTTCCAAATTTTCCCAAATCTTTTAGTAGATTATTTCTACTTCTATCTATTTGATAAATATTATCTTTCTAAATCTTATTATGAATTCACTCAGGTCTATTGAACCATTAACTTTAATCTTAAAATATATTTTGAGAACATCAATTTACTTTTAAATTAAAAAATGAGGTTTAAATTACCCTTTTTCATAAGACATATTTGATATTTGGGTTGTTATTGAATTAAATTCACTGACATAAGTCATTTCTTCTTCAAGCATTAAAAAATTTAAAGATTTTATTTTTTATGTAGTATCACAAATTGTCATTAATTTATCAAATAAATCATCAATTTCTAATTTTTATTTTAGTTAAATAACAAATGTTTTTATAAAAATATTTTTCTTAGAATTAAAATATTCTATAAAATTATCTGTAAATATATGAGGTAATTAATCATCATCTGCCTCAAATATTACAGTCATTTATATTATTTACTCTATAACAAAAGTAGAATTCTCCTTACTTAGCCCATATAATGGCAGGTTATAGAGAATAACTTCTTCCAGATTTTAAAAAAGACCCATATTAGTTTTTTGATCAATAATTATTTGTTAGGTTTCCCCATTTTTATTAGTTTTGCTTTAAATTAATTTGAAATTTATTTATATTTCATTTTTGTTCACTTAAAGCAATAATTTATCTTCTGAAACAAATTTTATAGACATGAACTCAATCTTAATTTCAATATTATTTTAAGGCTAAAAATAGATTAATTTTTAAAGATTATTATGTTGAGGAACTAATTTCATATAATCTATTATATTTTTTGTAATATTTGTATTATCTTATTTAAATCTAAGAACCATTTTAGGAGATTGTATTGGATAATCCCTCAATGTCTTGATTATCCTTCTGATCACATTTCTTGAGCTATTAGAACCCAAATCTAATATTATATTAGTATCTTCATATTAACAAGAGCTTTTCAATATTTTGGAGATCAGCTTTTAGCTAGAATTTTTTACATCAAATACGATGGTATCTATCTCTTTAAATATAGTATAATAAACATTATTTTATTTTAAAATTTAATATATCGATTAATCTTCCATAGTTTATTTCTTTTACTCTAATTAATCTAAAATTAAAAATTTTTTAATTAAAAATTTATGCACTTAACTTGGCTTAATTCAATGATATATTCAAAATTGAATAGAAGATTTTTTTTTGAAATTAATTTTCCATTTCATTTCAAATAAAACTAAAATCTTGTATTTTGAATTTTCATCAAAAAAGGTTTTGAATTTTTTTATTTTTGTAATTTTCACATAAAAAAAGTATAAAAAAAAAATATTATTCTTAAAATAATTCAATACATAATCATTTTTTATTTCAATTAAATGATTTACTTCTCAATTTCATAATATTATTTTAAATAATTTATATCCTCCTTTTTCTTTTTTCAATCTTATGCATTGGGTAGAGCTTTAAAAAAAAGAAAGTGATTTAGTTTATCTTACTATTTTTATTTAAAAGAAATAGATTTATTAAAATTATATTAGGAATATTAAAGTATTACGCAATCAAGAATTACCTAAAATTTGAGAATTAATCTAAAGATAAATATATTTAAAAGATTTAAGAAAAAATATTGAATGAAGACAAAATAATTTTTTTTAGAATGAAAACTTAAGAGATATTATTATAAAGTATGAAGATACATATTTTAAAATGAGAACAAAAAAAAAGCATAAGAATAATTTTTATAGCATTTTATATTATTTTATTAATTTATTGATTTATTTTTTTGATTGTTAGTTTGTTTGGTAAAATTTCTTAATTAATTAATTAGCCTTAATTATAAAGTACTTTTCTATTTAGTTATTATTACTATTATATTTATTTACAATTTATTTTTTTTCTTCATATTTTTTCAGTCAATTACTTTAGGAATAGCAGTTTCTGTGTAAATTTTGCTTTCATCACTTTTTAATAATAAAAATCAATTTATTTAAAAATATAAACTCTAAAAATTACTCTCTAGATAGAAGGAAAAGATTTCCTTATACATCTATCTTCATTTCTATTTCTGTATCTTTAGTTAAGAAAGAAAAGGCTGGATGAATTAACTTCGTTTTATATCTGTATCTGTTATATTTATATGGTTTTAATATTTTAAAAATAATGTAATAATTCTTACGTATATTATCTAGAATCTCCCTTTATTTTTTTGAATTTATTTAAGCAAATTCTAAATACTTCATCACCTTATGTGCTATCATTTTCTATGTTAAGCTTTTTTTCTTCTCCTGTAAAATCAAAATCAAAAACTAAATATTCAAGCTTCAAGTTAGTAAAAGCTTTTTCTACTAATTTAAACATGCTTCCCTAATGATTATTCAAACAAAATATATGTTAAGTAAAATATATATTTATTACTATTTTACACTTATGAATTCTAGCACAATTGGGAATTGATCTTTAGGAAGAAATGAATTAGAAATAGAATTTAGATTTTCTTAAGAATCATCTAATGTATTAAGTCTGATCACTTTATAAATAGTCATAGGATTTGAAGCATCATAGTCTTTACATTAGATGATGTAAAGCTTAGCTTTGTCTTAAAAATATTTTATTTCAATAGCTTTATCACTGTCTAAAAGCTTGTAGGATTAATCAAAATCCTTTAAATCTATTTTCATAACAAAACCAGAAGGAGTATTTGACATTCGCTCATTAAATTCTTTTTTTTAATTGAAGAACTCAGGAGCCAATTAAATAATGTTTGAAGTAATATTTCCCTTTGCCTTTGTAATGAAGAGTAATCCATGATGGTTATTTACTAAAACATGAAAATCCTTTATTTTAAGTAAATTTACATTAATGATAATTTTATAATAAAAACTTTACTGTTTATGATGCTGATTAAGTAAACTTTGCTAGAGAATCAAACAAATTTCTAATTGCTTTTGTGTAAGTTCCTTTAAAATGGAAAATGGGGGTTTCTTCTTGATCCATCTTAATATGTAAAATAGGTTTTGCTTAGCTTTTTTAATTTTTGATAAATAATATTTTTTTGTGAATTTATTATATGAATAAGATTATTTACCAATTTTTAACAAGTAATAAGAAACTATAAAATTTGATTATATAGTTATTTGGCTCTTTCCTTATTAAATTAAACAGTATATCTTTCCTGATAGAATACTAACAAAATTTTTAATCAAATACCGCGAAAAAAATATAAGACAAAAATTAATATAGAATGAATATTCTATTAATTTAAAGCTATCCAAAAGAAATTAATTAGCTCTTTCATTTGTTATTATAGACATATTTATTAATTTTCATAAAAAGAGATACCTTCTAATTTATTTACTTCTTTTATTTTAAAAACTTATACTAATTCTCAAAACAAACATTTTATTTCGATAAAAATAGATATTTCAAGCATGTAAATTAAGTAAAAAAATCCATTTGCTTAAAAATAAATAATTTGATAGAAATAAGATTAAAAATTAATTTTTAGAAAGATATAATTAATTATTTATTTTATTCTACCGTTTAATAGAAACGTTCCCTAAAATTCTTTATATATTGCAAAAAAATTAAAATTTTTTCTTTACAGATCCTTGTTAATATTTAAGTACATTTTTAAATATTAGCAAGCAATTAATACTGCTTTTATCAAATTTTATTTATTTATATTATGATAAAATAAAAATATATTGTAAAATAAAAAAATAGAAGGTGAATAAATTTATCAATATTCTTAACTTCTAGCCCTATTTTTTTCTTTAAAATATTCAAATGCTTTCATAGCTTTTCTATCAAAATAAAATGGTTATATTTGACTCAATTAATAATAATTAACATGAAAATAAGATACATAAAGAAAGAAGTTTGATACCTAATAAAATTTTATTTATAATTTAAAGATTAAGAAAATACTTACTTAATTAAATTATGTTTATTGTCCAAATCGGATTTTATTTACTAATAAGATTTATATATTTACATTTAGGAATTTTTTTTGAGAAAAAATATATAAGATTTATATTTTAAAGATGATTTTATTTTTTCTAAAAGATTTTCATTTTAGGATTAATTTATGGTGTTATAGACATTTTAAATAATCTGCAAAGCTTTTAAAATTCACAAGTTTTTTTTCTGGTAATAATCAGAATTATTTTTAATTTTTTATCAGGAAAATATCAGAACAAACTCGAAATTTACACCAAACTCACTGTATTTGCTTATTTGAACGCTCTTAGGAAACACAGAAAGATATACTTATAGATTATTCTTCTTGCTCGTTTTTAATGGTCACATTGTTATGTTAAATGTAATGTCAATAAATACTAATTGAAAATTTTAGAAACAAAAAATAATTAATTTTTCTAAATTATAAATTAATAATAAATTAATCTAAGCAAAAAAGAAATGCAAACTTAACCATAACCTTAACCCACCTACGTTTTGGCAGCTCCTAATCCTGCAGAAATGATTAGATGTAAGCTTCCTAGCCCATTTGATGGTGGATATGCAGATATTATCTTAGATCCATAAAATTTCATAGTACTCCCTCCTATTTAAGAAAAAAAGTCATTTTTCGATAAATTAGCTGAAGGAACAAAAAAAGTTGCTCACCAAGCTACTTCAATTACAAAGAATTTTGTAGATAACAGAAAGCCTGTTATTTGTGTTTATTGCACATCTTATCAAACTATTGATAACAACTAAGTCAATTATTATTGCTGCAACTGCAAGTATCTCAATAACAAAGGTAAAATAAACTTCTTAAATAGAAATTTTTTAATGCTAATTGTAATGACTTAATTCTTTTTAATAATGATAAATAGCTTAACCTCCTATTAGAAAAGTTATTTTCTGTGGAAACTGTAATGCTAAATAAGAAGTCGATCTTGGAAGTAATTGATTGATTCTTTTAGTTTTTTCATCAAAATTTTATAATAATCTTATTTTAATTGATTAGCTAATTGGTTTACAACTTGTTCAAAGTGTTCAAGACATAATATTATTCCTCTTTTAAAACCCATGCTTTAGGTTCCCCCTGGTCACCCTTGCTTAAATGATATCTAATCATAGTAATAAGGATAATAAGTATAGTAAAACTATGACGGATAGCTACAATAATAGCAATAGATGTATAATCCAAATGTAAAATAATGACCTGAATAATTTAAGCATAAATTAACAATAATTTATTAGTAAATATAGTATTTTATTATATATCATTTAGTTATCAATATTACCTATAGAAGTATTTTAATATTTCTTTCTTTGATAGAATAGATTACTTTCAAATCAATATTTGTTGTGTTGTTTTTAAAATTTGTCTTTATCTAAAATGAAAAAAAATTTTATTGCTAAAGATTTGAGTCATAACTCAATGTTATCTTTACTTATGTTGCTTTAACCTTGAATATTTTTTGATTTATTTGATATTTTATTAATTTCATAAGAATAAAATACTTGAGGATTTGAGGATGGTATGTTTATTCAATCATAAAAAAAATAAAATTAATAAAATATTAAAAGATTTATAAAATCTAACATAAAAAGTTCTTTTACTTAAAAATAAATATTTAAAAAGTAAGCAATTTTCATCAGGCTAATTAATATTAACTAGATAAAACATTATGTTTATGAATTCTATCTTAACCTTTTACATTTTGTAGCTCTAAATTGTTATTACTTTTAAAAATTACAAATCTTTATAATGTTGAGACAAAAGAATACTAAAAAGATAGTTTTTATGTTTACTCAATTTCAAAAAAAAATAATAAAGTAAGATATTTTAATTAGGTCAAAAATATTTTTTTACTGGTTAAAAATAATAAAAAATGTGTTTTACAGATTAATATTTATTCATTCAAAAGTATGGGGTAATTTTTACAATAAAAATATAACTGAGAATGTAAATAAAATAATATAATATAAGAAAGAGTAAATTACAGGTTGTTTTGTTAATTAATTTTTGTGAAAATATAGCTTAAGCACACTACTAACTAAGTATATCAATAATATGTAATTTGTATTTTTAATTATTTTCAGTGGTTATTATTTACAGTTTGATGTATTGATGATAGTAATTCATTAAGAAGAGATAACTTTGAATCTAACTCAGTTTTTTATAATTTAACTTTTGTTTTAAATAGGTTATCTTGGAATACTCTTTCTTATATTTGATAGTTAACATAATTTAACTCTCTTGTTATTAATTATTTTTCAGTTTCTATATTGCAATGACGCCAAGTTCCAAAAGCTCGGCTGAGTGCATGCATTTACTTTATTTCTTTTTTCATAGTAAGAGAGTATATTAAACAAATAGCTTATTATTTCCTTATTTTCTTTTACATAGTTATTTGCATTTCTTTTATTAATTTTTCTTCAATTTATTTAGGATTCAAATTTTTCAAATTAGCTGTTTTATTTTTAGAATTTTAGGCTGTAATAGGGCTTTTATCTCTTTTCATTGTTGGTTTTTCCCATTTAAGTGCATCATTAAAAGCTCCTTTACCTATATTCTCAATATTTACTCCTGTATCTGATAGCTAAGAATTACTTCTATTCTACATTTTTGTTATCGATTGATTAAAAAAGAAATGAAAGAATTATATTATTTTACTTATTATTAGTGTTATTGGAACATTCCCTAGATTTCTTAACGAGGTATATTTGCTGATAATCTAAAACAATTTCTTGCAAAACGATGGAATGCTACTACTATTTATAGTTTTTCTGCTCTTCTCTATCTTAGTAGTATTGAGTTGAATAAAATTGATAAGCGATTTTAATAGAATTTTTTTCTTTCATAATCCATTAGAGCCATCTCATACTCTTTACGCTTTTTACTAAGTTTTTTCTATAAAAAGTAATTTACTTAAAAATAAATAAAAATAGAATAAATATTACTATTGGGAATCTATTTTATCTTTACAATTATGAAGCTTTTTATTCCCATTTATAATCTAAGAATTACTAAGCTTGAGGATCAAATTCTATTTAATCAATTTTCTAGAAGTGAGCTGAATTATAACATTTCAATTTCCAAAGATACAAAAAGAAAGTTTTGACAAGTTAATTCTACCCTTTACTCTTTTTTGAGCTTAATTTTAGCCAAAGCTCTAAAAATTTAATAATCATTTTCTTCCTTTTTCAAATAAATATGTGTAAAAATAAGAACAAAATAAATCTAAACAAATTGATACTCTTTAGATTCTTTTATAAGTTGCTAAATATCAATATTAGATTAGTCGTTGTAATCATCATAGCTATTATTACCTAAATTTTAATTATTTTCAGTTTACTCATACTCAACTATTCTCCTTTTAAGATCTAAAAGTTCATCTTTCAAGCAATTATTTTCCTCTTCAAGACTTTTAACAGCTTTAAAATATTTTCTTAAAATACACATAAAAATTATAAAGGGACTTACTTCCATGTTCATCTGCATTATTGTAAGAATTTCTGTTCTAAAATAAATTTTAATAAAATTTTAGTAAAAAAATAAATTAAGATGATTTTTAAATAATTTTACCCTAAAAGTAATTTCTTATTTATGATCAGAAAGACGATTATATTCTGCTATGTCTTTCAAGATTTAGTTATATTTTATGGATTTGCTTGGATCATTTTAAATCAAAAATTAAACATTCTAGCTAATTTGATTAATATTTGCAGCAGGTTCATAATTTTAAGTTAAATTAGAATATTATGAGAAAATGTTCATTTCTATTTCAAGTTTCATTTACTTTTTCTCTAAATTTTTTTACTTTTACTGCAATAACTCCCCTTCTTGCTTGAGGTTCTATTCATACTATTAAATCATCAATTACTTTTGCTACAATTAAGCATAATCTTCTTTTTATTTCTTCATAATTTCATATTCTTTTTTCAAATAATTTTCAACTATCTCCATTTTGAATCTTTCCTCCAACAACTAAACTTCTAAGTTTTTGAGAATTTCACTTTTTCTTTTCAAAAATTATGGGTTCTCCTCCCAATTCTTTTTATAATTGAAACAGTTATTTATTTTTTGTGTAAGATATTATTCTATGATTTACCTAAAAGAGAATATAAAACTAATTATTGTCTGTCTTGAATTAAGAATCTTGATTAGGAAGATTTTCAGCATAATGAATAAAATTTTCATAAATTTCTTTTTTCATATTTGCTAGTCTTAGTCTTAGCTACTCTTTTGACCCCAGTAAATTTAAGGGCTCAAATTTTAATTCTTTTACTCTAAAATCTATTTCTTATTCTTGATTTTTAATATCTTGGATCATTTCTTCATATTGATTGATTTTATGGTTTAGTTGCTCTTCAAGAAACTTTACATTATTTTCTCTTCTAATTAAATCCTCAAGATGTTCGTCATATTGGCCTGCTTATTGTAATCTATTTTAACTTTACTAATCAATAGCTCTCTTTATTTCATCTCCTTTTAACAGAGACTAAGTTTAGTTATCTCTAACCTTTTTCTCTTCAAACCTAAATAAATAATTTTTATAGCTTTAAATTTACCCATATAAATATTTACTTTAAAGATTTCATTTTCTCAATAAGATAAGCCTCTTTTTACTCAAGCTATCTCTCCCTTTCCTAATTGTTTTCTGCTTTAAAATTGTTTCCTTGCTAAGAATTAATAAGTAAAAGCATTTTTTATTTATTATTATCTCCTTATTGCTTATTGTGATTCTCTAAATCTAAAACTTATTAATTGAGCTGAATATTTTTGAGTCTTTCAAATGCATAGTTTTTTTCATTACTAAGATTAAAATTATATTTTAACATTATTTAAAATAGATAAAAATTAAGATTACCTTGATGTATCTTACTTAATTTGAATTGCATGTAATTTATAAATACCTAACATAAATCTTAAAGATATTTCCTTTTTCAGAGCCTCTTTTAGATAAACTAAGAACCATTTTAAATTAAAATTAGAATAAAAACATATTAACAAATGTGAATAATACCATCAATATCATCCTAGCTTCTAGAGCTCTAATACTATTATGAATTATTGTATTATCCAAATGAATTCATATCTGCTTATGGATTATATTATCTAAAGCTTTATTAGCCAGAATATTCAAACTAATTATGCTATGCTTGCACTATTTATAATTTATTAAAACTAGTTTAAAACTTTGAAATTAATTTATTAACTCATACCATTATTTCCTCCAAAACTCATCCTTTTTTGCTTTATGATTTCCTTATTTTTAGATATTAATTTTGAATTTTAAAGTTTTCAACTCCTCTTTTTTAGTTAATTAAAGTTAATCCTTATAAATCTTTAAAAATTCAAAATTTTTATTTATTTGAGTAAAAAAATAGTTATTTATCAACATGATAGTAGTTATTCATATCTCTTCAAAACCATAAACTAAATTACAATTACATTCCAAAAAATTTTTACTCATACATTTATCTTTTAATTCTCAATTTACTTTTTTAGAACAAACAAACAACATGAACAAAAATTCTTCTTTAAAATTCTAAAATACTTAAAATAATATTGTAAATTTTAAGAATAACTGTAAATGTCCATTAAAAACTGATTACAAGCAATATATATTATTCATCTTACCTAACAAAATTAATTGAAATTCTTCAAAAATTAAAAGAAAAGTATTTTATTCTCAATAAAATAAAAAGAAAGAAAGGGATATTAAAATATTTTATAGCTTGTAGCTTTCATTTCATTGTTTTAATCATTTTTTTGATAAAATTTTCTCAAAATTTAGAATAAAAATAAAGAGCTTACATAATATAAGAATTTATCCTAATTTTTGATTGTTTTTGATGATGGTAAGAAGGATATGAACAATATTTAGCAATATTTTATGATATTTACTATGATTATTAGTGATGAATATTAATTAAAATAAGAATATATTTATTTATTATCATCAAAAGTATCAAAAATTATAAAGAAAAGAGTGTCTATAGCAGGCCTAATTTCATCAATTAATTTATAAAGAGCAAAAAAATAAAAAAATATTATCAAAAAGGAAAAATAGATGAAGAAAATAAAGCTTGAATTTTACAAATATGTATTTGCTCCTATTTGCTTGGCAGTTTTCGTCATACTTATTGAGAATTTTGTGATGATATAATTAGTGAATAAAAATGCTTTGTAAAGAATGCAAGATTATTTTAATGAGATGGGATATGATTATATAAAATAGTAGAATTAAATTTAATAAGTATACATGCAAATTAAGTATGCCTACAGTATGTAGTAGATATCAACAATGAGGTCGCTTTTGATGAAAAATTACAATCAATAAATAAATATAAAATCAATTCCAAACCTGGATTAATATTTAGTTAAAATACAGAACAGAGCAATCTTAAAGAGTACTTAAGCTACTGAGAATATAAAATATTTTGTATGGAATTCAATAAATAAAGATGTAGACAATATTTAATAATGGAGCTAAGTAGAAAAAAATTTTTTAGATGGGTTTAAAAGTATATTAGCAATTGTTCCTATAGTACAAAATTTTGCAAGTTTTTATACAGTTGATGAGCAAAGTAAACTTTTAATAGGGAATCCTTTAAATATAGATGTCCCAGGTTTCTAAGAATAAAAATATTATAATCCAACAGAATAAAATTGGTATTAAGTTTCTTCTTCATAAATAGACTTAACTAGCAGTATATTTATTTATAACTAGCCTGTATGGTATAATGATATTATAACACCATTGTGTACTTAGATTATCAATAACAGTATTTTATTAATCCTTTATTGTACAAATATTTATAAATGTTTAATTTATTAGATTAAGTTCAAGTTTCAATAGCTTGCTCTAATTTGAATCTAAACAAAGATCTTCAATAGATTAAAAGTAACTCCTCAGACACATATTTATCAAAAGTATATTCATATCTAATCCAACCCTAAACAAGGTAGATTATTGGATCAACACATTACACAGATGATTATTTGTAAACTATAGATACTTATGAGTATGGAGAAAATTATTAATAATTTAAGGGTTATTAGAATTTTTATGATCAAACAAGTTTTATAACAACAGACAGCAAATATATTTACAAAGACAAAGATTACTGCTCATATCAATACACAGAAACACCAAAAACTATCGAATTTATAGATGATTAAAAAGATGATTTTATTTTAGTTATTAGTAGTATTTTATTATGTGAAAAGAACTATCAAAATAAGTATAATCTTGTTAGAGTTTCTTATTTAGGTAGTCTTTTATTTTCTTCTCAAATTTAATTATAATTAAAAGCTTTAAAACAGGTAATGCAGTTAATAAGAGTTTACTTAAAGATTTTGTTTTAGAGAAAACAGCAACAATGTCTATTAATTAAGAAATAAGTCTCCTCATTTCAATTATTCTTTTATTCGGATCTGTGCTTTTTATTATTTTTATTGGATTTTATATCAACTAAGAAATATTGAATCCTATTGAAAATTTCACTAAAGGTAAATAAATTTATTTCTGTAATCAATCAATCACTCACTCATTCTCTTAAACAATTAAATACTTTTCTGATTTTTTAAATTCTCTGAAATGAGTTTTCTTTTAGTTAGTTTTAGGGAGTGGAATAACAGCAATTAACTTTATTTCCATCTATTGTTTCTCATTTGTTATTTAATAAAAAAATAGGGTTGAAAATTCTAGACGCAGATTCAATAAAGATAATATTTAAAAAAATAGAAAGTATGTAAGAAGGAAATTTAAAAACAGAAGTTTATTAACCATTAACTGCATATCATAATCTATTAGCTTTAGTAAGTGAAGGCAATTAATTATACTAAGAAGGGCAAACTGAAGAAGCATTTGATCTTTTCAAAAAAAGTCAGTAGATTTATAATTACCTAGGGAATAATGAAGGATGCAGTATTTGTTTACACAATTAAGGAGTAATTTTAATAAATTAAAATAAATTACCTGAGGGTATGGAACTAATTAAGCAAAGTCTTGATTTATGCTGGTAAGAGAGATTCGATTTTCAATAAAAGTATCTAAGTTAAGGAATTTCTGAAGAAGAGATACTGACGGATGAGCGTTATTACCATATGTTAATTACTATTTGTAGAAGAACATTTACATTAATTGAAGCTAATTTACTGCTCATCAGATAATTCTAAATGGGAAACAGACTTCAAAAAGTAAATGCATAAACAATTATTGAACTGATAAATGATGTAATTGATATCTAAAACGTTTTATGCAAATTTGGAAAGGTTACAAGCATTCTTATTTATGCTAAAATTTAATTATCTTATTTTTATTACTTGTAAGATGATTTAGACCATTCATAATCAATTTATAATTATGCAGAAGAAGCTTATGATGGCTACTTCCCAAAGCTAAGTTATAATCTTGTGAATAGCTATCCATTATGTGTACTTCATTAAGCTCTTTTAGTGCAAAAAGCCTTAATTCAAGAAAAACTTGGGAATCTATACTAGGCAGCTCAGCTATTCACTATTTCAATTGTAAAAAAAATGTTTATTTATTTAAATTAAATAATGTTATAAAAATTAAAGGAAGAAGTAGAAGAGTACAAGCCAGATCTTAAATATGAAGCACTTCTAGGATTGTAGAGAATTTTATCAAAAATGGATGTTTAAAGCCCTTATATAAATTACTTTTTATCTACTTTTTAGGAATCTGTAAAAGAGGTTTATTTTTTTATAGACTTGAGTCTCGGTTATTTAAATTAAGTAATTTAAATGAGAGAGAGAATTATTAAACTTTTTTGTAATCCAGAAGATAGAATATCTTAGATTTCATTGTCTACAAAATTATAAGTTAATTTTCTAAAAATTTCAAGCAGTGATGAATATATAAGATAATAATAAATTGATCATTATGATTTCAATGTTTCTTTTTTTCAAGAAGGATTAAAAGGTATTTACTAAAAGATTCAACAAAGTACTGAGTATGCAAGTTCTGTGCCTAATGGTGATTTCGAAGTTGTGTACCGTGGAAAAAGCATAAATTTTATAAAACATCCTTATTTAAACATGAAATAGATATTGATCATCTTTACTGATTTATCCAAGTTTATCTTAAATGAAGTAAGTGACTAAGACTTGAAAGATTTAAGTGAAAACTACACAATAATATTGATAGATGTTAGCAGCGAATATGTGAATACAGATTAAATGTTTAACAAAATAGTATTATCAGAAAACCTAAATTATTATCATTACTTCTCTTTCAATAGTATAAATAATACTTTAATAGATTAGTGGAGGTATCTTACATAAGAGTAAAATGCAAACTTTAAATTCAACATGGAATTTTTCTAATGAATAGAAAAATTTTAATTTAAATTTCAGAAAAGAAAGAAAATAATTTAGTTGATGAGAAAAAACCCTTTCAAGAAGAAATATCTTGCATAATTAAATGGAGATCAATAAAATTCAAGCCAATTTTATATTGAAATTAACAAAGTTACTTTAAATTTATAAACATTTGTTAACAAACTTTTAAATTTATAAAATATATTTTTTGTTAATGTTGTTTTTATCATTATTCGATAAAATATTATTTATAATGAGGGAAGATATGAAAAATATCTTACAAATTAATTAGGATTTTAATTTTTTTATCAAAATAAAATTATTTAAATATGAGTTATAGTAAGAGATAAACATAAATAAATTATTAACATTTTTTTAAAAAGAAATAAATTTGTAATTAATTTAATATGAAAGAGTGAAAACATAAAACTTAGATAAATTTTTAAGGATAGAAAAAATTTGCATTAAGTATTAGGAAATAGACTAATTTACACAATATAAAATACCTATGTATTAATTTCTATTTTAAAATTTGAATTTATTTCAATAAATTTAATAAGTTTTTCTAGGATTCTATAAAAATAAATCAAATTCTAAGAAATAAAACAAATATTTTTATATTTTTTAATACAAAAATCTAGAAAGTTGATTTCGCTTCACTGACAATTTATGTGAAGATTAACAGAAATAAAAACATGTGAGGATTAATTATATTAATTTAAAATTTTTTGAAATTATTGTAATATATAATTTGATTTAAGTAAAGGAAGATACTTTCAAAAGACTGATTAGTCAATTTTTATCTGTATTAATTAATAAAACTAGATAATTATTGTGTGATTTTAATTAAATAGTATAATATTAATATTACAATCAAAAAATAAATTGAAACAAGCAAATCAAAATTGATATCTTTCATTAAAAAATTAGTGATAGAAATAAACTCTTTCAAAGATTAAATCATAAATTAGAATAATGTAGGACGAGCTTAATAATCCTCTTATTTAGGAAAATAACTAAGAAGGGATGACTAGAAATGAATCTGGACTCTCTTTTCATATTATTAACTATCATGAAAAGAAAGGCAGTTTCTTAAATGAAATGGAACCCTTGTAAGATATGAATAATAATAATTAAGAATACAATTAAGCTATTCTTAGTACTCCGAACAACCATAATTAGGCAGATAAAGATTTAGCATTTTCTTCGGGAAAACAAATTTATACTTAAAAAGATAGCTACACAAATGTTATAAGTATTAGTGAGTAGGATGCAGGAAGTGTGAGTAAATTTTAATCAATTGTAGGAAACAAAAAAGGAATTTTTTACATGATTATTGCAAGTATTTGTTTTAGCTTTAGTGCATTTTTTGTGAAGAAAGTAGAAAACAACTAAATTTCTGAGTTAGAGCTCATGTTCTATCGTTCATTATTTATCATATTTTTCCTATTTATAATCTACAAGCTATCATAGAGAGACGAGCATCCTGACAACGAAATTTAGGAATACAGCAAAAATAATATAACATTCATTCATATGAGTGAAAGAAACTTTGTAAAAATATATTCAATCTTGAATGGAATTATCGTTTTTTCTTACTTTTATGGTATTAAGATGTTACCACTCTACGAAGCTGTTTCTTTATAAAATTGCTCTATGTTTTTTACTGGAATATTTGGCTGCTTTTCACTTTTTTAGACTTCTTCAATTAAGTTTTAAGCAAAAGAGCTTATTTGTATTGTATTAATTGGAATTGGTGTATACTTGATAAGTTATCAAGAATCATTTAAAGCTTCAATGGTTTGCATTATTGGAGGTTCATTCGTTTCAGCTATTATTTAGGTGATTATTAGAAGATATTAAACAAACACTGAGTTTATGAAGCTCCTTTTTTACACTTCTTTTATTTAGTTAATAGTCTCTCCTATATATATTTTATTCTTTTAGAAATTCCATCATGTGAGTCTTCAAGATATTATTTTGATTGCAATTTAAGCCTTTTTGTAAATAGCTGGTACAAAATATCTTCAAATGAGTTTTATGTCTCTTTCTGATGGCAGATATGTCAATTTCCATGTATAAGGATAAATATTGTTTACTATGATCTTAGGACACTTCTTTTTACAAGACGCTTTTCAAAGAAATTCTCTAATAGGATGCTTATTCATAGTTGCAAGTAGTATATTAATGATCCTAAAGTTCAAGTAATGAATGAAAAATTATTAATTATCCTATCCTTGTAAATAATTAAATCTTAAAGATATTAAAACATAACCTAACACCTTAAAATAGATATTAATATTATATAAATGCAAAATTTTCAGAATAAAATTTTACCCTTAAAATAGAATAATTTATTACATATAAAAGAGATATTCAACAACCCTATTTAGTATTTATATAATAAAATGTTAATTTATAAATGATATATTTTGCATTCGGTTCAATTTAATTAATTTAATTGATTTAGTAAAACTTTACATTTATTTTGATCTTGTTAGATCAAATGTAAATTCAATTTATTTTTAATCATGTTATTCAGATTAATAAATTCTTCAAGTCTTATTTTTAAATTAGAAAATTAAATGAATCAGTCAATCAGTATTCAATCAAGTTTTGTTTTTATTTGGTTTAAGTAAAATTTTGAATTCAAACCATGTGATGTGAATCAGGATAAATGGAATTTAAAAAAATAATGGAATGATAAATATTATTTATGAAAGGATACAAAGCTGACTGATTGACTTTAATATTATTATTTTGAATAAAGTAGTTAGTATCTAAGCTTTAAATATTTTCAATAATTAATTGCATTATAAAGTGAATGTAGTATTCTTAGATGTTAATTTTTAAAGAAAATTAATAAAAAAACAAAAAAATTGTATAGTTATAATTAGCTGTTTAATTTAATTGAAAAATAAAGATTTATTTAATACTATCGATATCTGCATTTCAAAAAAATACTCCAAAACTTTCAATATATAAAATGGAAAATTTAAATCATCTTAGCGATGATCCTTACTTGTAGTAAAATTTGGTAAATATTTGCTTTATTTTTGTTTTTAAAAATGGTTTTTTTAGGAAGTGATGCTTGTTTATATGAGGTGATTTAGAAATGAATATTTTGATGAATATTTAATAGAAATGATATTTCATTATATTAATTTAAATATGTTTATAAACAGAATATAGAGTTTTTAATTAATTGGGTCAATTAATTCCAGAATTATCCACACTGCTCTTAAGCTATTGATTTATCAGACTTTCAAAGCGGTATTAACTTTAAAAATGATTTTTAGTTTTTAAAATAGTTAAATAGATTTCGTTATTATTGTCAATCATACAATTGTTAGGTTATAACCTAACAATAATACAATAGGACTATTGATCATGAAAAGATATTTAGTTCTAATATTATGTATTTATATTTCAAATAGGTATCATATTTTGTGAATTAGTTTATGATGTAGTTCTTTAAAGAAAGGGTGGCTCTTTTTTAAGCAAAGTCATTACAAGTAATCTAAATCAACAAAGATGCATTTAGAATATTTCATTGGCACTTTAAGAAATAAATGATCCAAATTTAAATCTGACACCTTAATAGGTTTATGGTGATACAGAAGCAATTCTTTAATTAATATAATACTTATAGAGGATTGATAAAAATTAGTCTAATAATGACAAGCCTTTGTAATAAAGTAATTAAATCTATTAATAAGGTATTTAGCAATATAAAAAACCTCCTTTACCAAATAAAATGAAGTTGAGTGGAACTTATTAGGAGAATAATAAATATAGCAATGGTAGTACAAATAACCAAAATTAATATATATCACCGTAGTTTGGAATAAAGTAAATTAAAGGATCTAGTGGTGTGGGAGATGAATTATTAGAACCAGATAATGAAAGTGATGCTGCTTACATGGAAAATCCCTATGAAATGGGTTTATCATAAGACAACATATATCATCAATCAAATAATAGCTTTCAATAAACTCCAGTAATTTAATCTAATAGAAGTAGCCAATAAAATAATAAGATGATAGAAAATGATTATAAAGTTAGACAATAACAAGATTATATGAATGGATAATTATCGAATAGTCATAGGGGAAGTAATTAATAAGCATAGTATGAAGCTGAGAAATAAGATAATTATGAGGATACATCAAATAATTAAGTTATTAACATAGAAAACATTTAAAAAATGTCTTAATCACTGAGTGATTATTTCAAAAAATAAAATAGTAATAAAAATACAGCCATAAATTTTTTCAATATATAAGAAGATGGATATCCTGTAGATGTCGACAGTATATAAGAAGATTAAACAATAAATAATGATGATCAGCATACTCCTCTCTAAAGAGGAAACAATAGCTAAAAGAAGTAAAATTTATTTTTCTAATTTTGATTTTATTTATTTACAAATAAAACCTTTAAAAAGTGAAGATTTTGATCAGTCAGCTCGAAATACTTCAAGCTAAACTAAATTTTATTAAATGAATAAAATGAGGCCAGGATAAAAACCCTTCCAAGAGTAAATAATTGATGTACCAGGAGAGGTTACTCACTAGGAAAAACTTAAAAATTACCAGTTAGAAAATGATTAAGAAAAATATGAAGATTAACCAAGATAACTTCCAAGTATTGACAATGATTATAGCATTCGTAATAGCTTTTCTTAAGATGTGCCTCACTTTCCTCATCAAAATAATATTTTTGAAGAGACTCAACCTAGGAAATTAAATTCTGTTCCAACTAAAGAACCATAAAAATATACTCCAACAAAATAAAACTTAATTCCTATGACTATGAAAGATATGGCTGCCCTTTAATACCCAAAGAAACAGTCAGTGGAAAATTAGATTCACTACTAAGATGTAAAAAATATACTTAATAATAAATATGGAGAAGAAGAAGATTACATTGTTTAACAAAAACCTAAATTTAATAATGAAGATAATAGAAATGGAGTAAACTACTTTAAAAATAAAAAATAATAAAATAGGGATTCTTCTAATAACAGTTAGATATAACCTTAATAATTGAACTCTCACTCTTTTAATTGTTCTCCTTAACATAAAAATAGCTTTATTATAGATAAGTTCACATCAAATAAGCATTGCAGCGAATAAAAAATTAGAGAAGCTTAGGAGTTTTTACAAAAAGACACAAAGGAAGAAAAAGTTAACTTGAAAAAAATTTTGTAAGGAGGAGTTAATATTTCTCGTATCTCAAACAAGGGTGATCCTTTATCTGTAACTTCTAATGGAATAGTTTTAGATATTGAGATTGAAACTGTTTCAGAAAAAACTAGAGCTAAGCTTTTAAGCTGGTTAAATGATATTAAATTACTAAAGTAAATACCTAATTTAGACTAGAAGTTACATAAAATATGCAAAGATGGTATCATTTTTGCTGATATAATCAACCTTATGGAAGGAAAAAATTAAATTATTAAAGGATTGGAAAGAAAACCAAAAAAAGAAGCTTAAATTACTGCAAATTACTTAAAAATGTTTAATTATTTGAAGAGTTTTGATAAGATGAACCCTAGGTATCTTTCATAATAGTTCCTTATATAATAAAATGAAAATATCTTTTGGGGATTCCTTGACGATTTATGGTATTTCTATCACAATAAAATTTCTCCTAACGACATAAGATATAATGGTAATGCAGGCTCAGTAATTCTTTAGTAAAATAACCATAATAATAGCTAGTATTCAGTACTAAATATAAATAAGTAAACCCCATCAGTATAGTAATAGCAGGCTTAGTAATAGTAATAAAATAAATTAAACACAAACACTAGTCGTATTAGTAGCAGCTTAAATAACAATACATAATAAACATTGTAAGCTGGTGCTTTAAGCAGTTAGAGAAGATCAAATTCTTAATTGCCCCCAAATAATTTAAAATAAATATAAGAGGAAGAAGATAGTCATCAACATTCTCAAGTTTAGTAAAATCAAGATTTTCTCGGAGATGCAACAGTAACTTCTAGTCACTCTAGAAGAAGATAATATGAAAATTATGAAGACATAATGCATGACAACCATAATGAAACTAAAAGAAAAAAATCTAATTAACGTTCTCTCAAAGATAATAATAGTATTACTCAGGGTTTCTAAAATTCTGTTGAATAAAATATAAATGCTTTGCTTACAGAGGATAATCTTTAATTTTATTAAAATAACAATTAAGAAAGTAGATAGTAATAGTAATAATAACAATATGATAGATAATAAGGTTTATCAAAATCTCCATCAAATAATCCACTTTTATCAACATTATAAAATATAGATGTTGATTTAGTTAAAAATTGGCTAAAAGGTTTAGGGTTTAGCCATTAGCTAAATAAAAGCGAACGCTAGTAGGAATAATATATGGCTTTGAGAGAAAAGTAATAAGAGATTGCTAATTCTGAAGAAAACCAAAACAATAAAAATATAAGAAGGAACTTAAGAAAAAAGCACCCAAAAGATAAATTATGGGGAGCTTTTACTGAAGAAGAAGAGAAAATTATAACTTAAGACCCATTAAAGAATGGTGTTCTTCTTTGCCTTGCTTTGAGTAGAATTGAAATGTGTAGAGTAGACTAACTCTTTAGAAAACCAGAAACAATAGAACAATGCTACAAGAATTATGATTTAGCTTATCGTAATATTAGAGCTAGAACAATTTGTGTTCCTATAGAGCTTTTATGGAGATAAAAAGAAATATTTTAGGGTGAACTTTATTCATTTTGGTAAATTTGCCATGGCTTGATGCTTTCTACTAACAGCATGTATATTTCAACATAGCTTGAAGGGTAGGAAAATCAGATTCCTAATTAATATTAAAATTAGATGAATTATTTGAATAGTAATCAGAATCAGACAAACCCATCTTATATCTAAAATTACCATTCATAGAGATTTAATTACAATACATAAACAGGATAAGGAAACACATAAAATGTATTCATTAGCAGCAGTAGTAGCATGATACCAACTACTTTTACCAGTCATGCTCAACAACATGTAAATCCCCAATAACAATTGTCTTAAATACCACTTACTGGAACAGGCAGTATTATGCAAACCAACTCTTAAAATTAAATGACTGTTAACATGTAGCTTCCTTATTAAGAAGAATCAATGTTAAAACTTAAATAGAATTTGATGGATTGGGTTGAATATTTAGGAATTTTTGCTGAATTAAATATAGAATGCAATGATTTCATCACATTCCTCTAGCTATGTAAAGATGGTGCTGTTTTGTGCTATTTAATGTGTAAGATTTTTAATATCAAGATTGTTGGCATAAATCGTAAAGCTTGTACTAAGGCTGCTGCTCTTTCTAATATTAGAAAATTTTTGGAAATTTTCAAAAGAACAAAAGACTTACCAAATATATTTTTTGTAACAGAAGAATCAATTTATGAGATGAAAGAACATTTAATAATATACTTATTGGAAGAATTAATGAGATATTAAGACAATATACCTTCACGTTAACCTAATTCTATATTTGAAGAGCCTTATTTAAAAGTCCTCCCATAAAAAGAGAATGCTTATGCTACAAAAGAAAATGCTTACAGTATCAGAACCAATAATAATGAAAACTCTAATTAATCTACTACTATGATATAATAATAAAATAGATCACAATAAAATCCCTATTATGCAAAGGGTTCTAGTAATTAACCTTTAGAGACCAAGCTAAGTATGCACAACTAAAGCAATCGTGATCTTCTAAAAAATTATAATGAAAATTTCTTAAATTAAAGCTAATAAAATGCAAATGAAAACATGAATTATGTAAACTCATAAAGATAAAATACAAGTGTCTGTCTAGTTGGATTAAATAATAGTAAAAGTCCAACTAATTTAAATATTAATAACCAAGAGAATATCAAGGTTTCAGAATAAAGTAAAAATAATCTCCAAATAGATGATCCCTATAGCATTTTGCAGTAATCAAAAAGAATGGATGGTTTAGAGTTAAACACAATGACATCTCCAACAAACATTTAAGTAATTTAAATTTTTTATTGGTCAAGGGTTAGGGTTAAAAAAAAATATTCTGAAAAGAATTTTAGAAATAATTAATTTAGAATAAGTGTCTGTAAAGCCGTTACTAAATTTTTAAATAAACTATAACATAGGTGTTAAGAAACATTAATTAGTAGCAGTAACTTTCTCAAACGCAAAGGATAGAGTAAGTTGTGTAAAAAAATAAAGCCAAAGAAATAGCATCTTCTCCTAGATAAACAGAAGAAGCCGGATCTGTATACAATGATTTTGGAAGTTCTGATGCAGATTAAGGTATTTAAAAGATATATTTATTTACTTAAGTCTAATATTTTCAAAAATAAATATAGATAGTCTAAGAATAAAAAATTGGCTTACTAGTATTGGATTTGAAGATTTGGCCTACAGTTTAAACTTCAGAGAATAGATCATATATTAATTTAAAGATGGGTAAACATATTATTTCTATTATTTCTTTTATTTTAAATTTATTTTTTAAAGAACTATACTGTGTAAAATTCTTGAAAAACTAGAGGCTAAACCTATGAAAGGAATAAATTTGAACCCAAAAACGAATGCCCACTGTAAGTTTAACATGAGTAAATGTATCGAATTTTTAGAAAAGAAGAGTGATATGGCTTAAGATTTACTATGGGATTAAAATGAATTATTTGAATGCAGCTCTGATTTTATTAAAAAGTTTTTGCTTGCAGTACGTTACGCTTATAGAAAAGCAACACTTTCTCTCAAACGGTAATTATAAAATAAACCCTAATTTTTTTAATTGTGATTTTTTTAATAAAAGTGCAAATGGATCTTCTGTTTACAGCTAAATTTCTTAAAAATGAAACAAACAAACAAATTTTGAAAGAATTATTATTATAATTGGAATAAATTTCTTTTAATTTATTGATAAGAGTTATATTTAATATAATAACATGTATAAAACAATAATTTATTATTATATAAAACAGTTTTGTTTAATTAGCAAATTTTACTTATTGATCTCTTAAAAATACTTTTCATAGTATCTGTTATGTTAATTTTAGAGAATATTCACAAGCTATTTAAAATAAATATCATTTGTTGAATTATGTACATAATTATGTATTTTATTGAAAATGGATTAATTCTTGTGAGAAACGCAAATTTTTTAGCAAAGTATTTATTGGTTTATGAATCATCGAAATTTGGTAAAATCTATATTCCAAAATCACTCAAGTCATTAATCGCTCATTTTATAAGTGATTGAGTGAGAGTGCTTTGTAAATAAAAAAAATAAACAAATAACTCATAAAGAAAATTAAATAAAAGTAATAAATTGCCATTAAACAAAATCTATCTAAAAATTTTAATTTTCCAAATAAGTAAATAATGAGCGTAGAAAAAAACTAATTACTTAGTTTAAGTAAAACTAATTTAGGGTTATAAAGTATTATTCTCAAGTAAAATGATTTCTATATGCAAGCTTCAATAAAATTATTTTTATAAAAGTGAAGAAACTGATTATGAAGCAACATTTAATTAGGATTTCAATCAAGAAAATCTCCTATTGCATTTATAGTAATTATTGAAAGAAAGTTGAATGAAAGTAAAATATTTACAAAAAAACTTTTATATTAAAGGGGATTTGAGATTGGAAATAAAGGAGCTGAAAAGGTTGGAATTTATCTTTCAAAGTTAGTTAATTTGTCTCACTTGCACATTTACTTTGAGTAATTCACTAAATTATACATTCTTGAAATGTATGTAGATCAACATAAATTTATTAAAAAGGAAAAATTAACTTGGATCAGAAGGAGCTAGCCATCTGGGCAGAGCTTTAAAATAATTAGAAAACGTGAAATAAATGCAGCTTGATATAGGGTAATCCATTTTATTGAATTTATATTTGGAAAAATTACTTTTGCTAATAATTTAATTGAAAAATTTAGAATAAATAATATTGAGTGTGATGGATTAGAGAGCATATCAGAAGGTATTAAAAAATAAGTAAACCTAACATAATTACAGTTAAATATAAGGTATTATTTGATATTTAAGTTTTAATTTTACATTTTATTTATGCTGGAAATAAAAATATTTTTTTAATTAGATTTAATAAGATTAAGAGAGTAGGAACTAAATGTTTATCTGATGCTTTAAAATGCTTAACATAGCTCAAATAGTTGCATATTGTTATTGAGTAAACTTTGATCAAAAGTTAATTAAATTTAATAAAATTATATTTTTTATCTAAAAGGGGAAACAGAATTAGAGATGAAGGCTTGTGCCATATAGGAAATGCTATCTCTTAACTACCTAATTTAGAATAATTGTATCTAGATGTTTCTGCTAACTCAATAAAAAGTGAAGGAGGAAAAAGATTTGCTCAAGAGCTACAAAAATGTGCTAAGTTAAAAAGTTTGTTCTTGGAGTTCTTGTAAAATAAATAAATATTAATAAATTTATTTTTAAATTAAAATTTTTTTTAAAAGCTGGAATAAAATGGGAGATGAAGGAATTTAGGATTTATTTTTAGCTCTTAAAAATATGAAGGAATTATACGATTTGCATATATCTTTGAAAAGAAATGGTATAACAGATAAAGGAGTAATCACCATAGCTGCACTACTTCCTTATTTAAAAAATACTGTTAAATTCAGTTTAAATTTAGAGTAATATTTATATTAAAATTTCTAAATATTCATTACATTTTTTTTCAAAAGTGTTAATTAGATTTCATTTGAGGGATAAGAGCTATTGGGTTAAAGACTTGGACATATGAGAAAATTAACTGATTTATATTTGGATATGCAAGGGTATCTAGATAATAATTATTTATTTGATTATTATTTTACTTTTATTATTAATAGCTAATAAGAAATGTATCTTGCCTCTCTCACTTTTTGTTTTTTGGGTTTCTTGTTGTAAGCAAGAAAGCATGAGATTAGAAGACTTTTTATTTTTAATAAAATATATGGTGGAATATAATTCCAACATAAAAATGATATCTTAATAGACTTTTTTAATGAATGAAGAATGAGTTTGGATGGATGGATGCTTAGTGATTTAAAAGTTTTTCTCAACAAAAAAAAAACAATAAAATTTTATTCAATTATTTATAAATTAAAAACAAACCATATTTTGATTTCAAAGAAATTAATAGCCAAATAAATTATTAAAACTAAAAATATTTTACTTTTTTGTATTGAACAAATTGCTTTAAAGAATATACCTTATATATTTATTTACTATTTGTAATATTATACTCTTGATAAAGCACTTAACAATTAAAAATTACCTTTAATTAGTTTATTTGTGTTTTAGCCACCGAATTTTTTTTTTGGTAGAATTAATAAAAATAAAAATGTCATTACTATTTAAGAGGAATACTCGATCGAAATTTAGACATTATTAATAATTATTTTGTTTTAATTTCTATTTTAAATTTGTAAATATTTTAGAAAACTAAGGATATATTTTTCTTTTTTAAATTGAACACTGCTTGCTTCAAAATGATTTAAATTTATATAAAAATTCTCTAAAATTTAATATTGATGGAATTATTAAAACATATTTTTTATTAATTTAGAGAAGTATTTTATTCAAAAGATTTCATATTTTAAATTCATTTAAGGTTCTTGTGTAAAATAAAAATAAATGTTTTACTTTTTTTCTATTTAATTCATACAATGCACCAGTTATTTATCAATTTCTAAATATTATCCAATATTCTTGATAATCTGTTGAAATATAAAATTTTTTATTTGAAAACTTATTGCTACTAATTAATATTAATTAAGGAAAAATTTTAGTAGAATTATTAAAACCAATTTGGCCAATTATATAAAAGAGGTAATTAAAAAAAACTTCATATATTTAATGATTGTAGTATTATTTGATATGATAAAAGTAAAATCAAAAAAATGTGATTAAAAATCTAAAGAGATTTATGATTTACTTTAACTGATGATTTGATTTATTTAATACATATGCATGATTATATGAAAATTAACAAATAGAAGTTAAAATCAATGATCATTAATAAGGGATTTTGAACAAAAAGTTAAAAATTAATTATTTAGAAAGAATCCGTTTGATTGGAAATTTAATCATATCAATTTTTAGTTTAAAATCAAACAAATTATTAAAGACTTATTTTAGAAAAAAGAATATTGGTTTTTATTTATTCAATTAAAAGAAAACTTGTAATATTTATATACAAAATATACCCATGGATACTTTTAAAGGTACCAATGATTTAAAGCTAATTCCATAAGTTATGAAAATAGGCTAAAGAACAGATAATTTTTTAAATGTTTAAGGAAATGATATTACTTAGGAATTGTATTCATTTTATGAGCAAAGAATTTCTGAATAAATGAGTTTATTGTATTAAAAAATAATTAATGATGAGCTAATTACTACACTTAGCGAGAGTCAAACTTCAAGTGAATTCATAGAAGAGAGAATCAAAGAAATAATAGAAAATAAAATATTTTAAGAAAAGGAGCAAATTATTTCTAAATTAGTTAGCGATAATTAGGCTTTTTAGCTTAAAATTGAGTAGCTTGAAATTAACAATTAAACTTTGTCCTCCTCTATTTAGTCAGTTCACAACTAAGTCAACAGTCTAAACTATGAGGCAGTAAATCAAATATTTATTTTTTATTGGAATGTTTTCATTCATCTATTTTAACAAAATATTTGCTTGAAATTTTATCCTTATTCAGTAAGTATATCAATCAAAGTTAATGTATTATGATTAAATAAAAAGAATTTGATGACTTTGTAGGATAAGTTGAAGAAAAATGAATAAGAGCTTAATGAAAAAGAGGCTAGAATAGAGTAACTATTAGATAAATTGGCTAAACTAGAAGGATAATTGTAGGAAAAACAAAATTAAATACAGTAAAAAGATATAGATAAGTAGAGAGTAGAACTACTGTTATAAACAGAGAGGAACAAGTTAACTCATGTTGACCAGCTTTAGGGAGTAGAAGAAGTAGAGAAAAAAAATTTATAGCAGAGATATGATGAATTATAAATAAAGTATGACAAACTTTATGAAGATTTTAATAGCGTTCGTTTGAGATATGAATAAATTGGTATTGAACGTATAAATGAATAAGAATAGTATAAATTATTAATTGATTAAATTAAAGTTAAATGCAAGGACAAAACACATAACTTGAAAAGCAAATACAAATAATACAAGGATATGTCAAGAAATTTTTAAGAAAAGCTTATTTAAAATGAATAAGAAATAGCAAATAAAAACTTGTAAACAAATGAACTGAAAACGAAAATTTAAGAATCAAGTAGAACAATTTTAGAATATTAAAGATAAATCACAGATTAATAGGCAGAGATGAAGCAAATCCTTGAGAATTTGTAAATTTAAACTGACGAAGTGGACAGATTAAAAAAGCTCTAGCAATAAACGATAGATAATTTATAAAATAAAATAGAATTTAATGAAAAGTCTTTGAGAGATAACTTGGAAGAATCCTAAAGGATTATTGCTAATCAATCAGTAGATATCTAATTCAAAAATAGATAAATTGCAGAATTAAGTTAAAAATTAACTTAAAGCATTACTGATCATGCTAAATAATTGTAATAACTTGCTAAAGAAGCTGATGCATAGAGAGATGACATCTAATCAGAGCTTATTGCTAATTCTAATGCTTTGGAGAGTGAAATCCAAGATCTTAAAAGCTAATTAACTAGATTATCTAATGAAAACACTGTGCTCCATGATGAAAATAAAAAACTTTTCTATGATTCTCATTCTAAAGAGAGTCGTATTAAGGAGTTAGAAAATTAGATTAAGTAAAGCTAAACAAAAACTACTGAGTTAGAATAAAAGCTAGAAGAATTAAATAAATTGAGTAATCACTTAGATGAATAAAATAGATCCCTTGATGCATAGAATTAGTAATTTTTTAATGATAATAAAGCCTTAATTGCTCAAACAGAAGAGTAAGAGAGAGCAATTTAAAATTTCAAAGAGTTAGAAACACAACATATTTAGTTGTAGGAGAAATTGAAATTAATTGAAACTGAAAAAGTAAGCCTTATCTAAAAAGCTAAACAGTACTTTGAAGAGAGTGAAAAGTATAAAAATGAGTTATTGGAATTACAGCAAGGGTAGGAAAGAGAGAAAAGATAAGCTATAGATGGCCAAATGCGTTTAAAAGAAAACGAAGTATCTTTAAAAATAGAAGTAGAACGTCTATAGAGTGAAATAAAACACAATCAACTTCTATATGAAGAAAAGTTTTCATCAAAACAAAAGGAAATAGAATGTATATAGATTTAATTAAATTCAACAGTTTCAGAAAAGGTAAAATGTTTAGAGACCTTAAGTGAATTAACAAAAAAATATGAACAATAAAAAGAAAAGCTAAAGGAAATCTAAGAATAAAAAGTGTAATTAGAGGCTAAGATCAATAATATTGAGGCCCTTTTATAAGAAAAGACAAGTGCTTTTGAAAAGACTGCAATGTAGATTGATCTACTTAACTAAGAGTCTTAAACAATAAAAGAATAATATAACTAGAAATCAAGATAGATAGCCTTGCAAGAAGAAAATATTTCTTAATATGCCAAGGATAATCAAAAGCTAAACCATGAGCTTAAAGAACTTTTGTAGGAAAAGAATAGTATTGAAAAAAAATTATAATTAGAGCTATAATAAAAAGCAAGTGAGATAGTTTAATTGTAACAATAAATAAAAACAACATAAAAATAGTTGTAATTTGAAGCATAGCAAAAAGAACTTTAGACTGAAAGAGAAAAATTATATGTTGAGCAATAATTGAAAAACCTTGAATAAAAATGTGAGGAGCTCTAATAAAATGTTATTTAAAAAGAAGAAGAATTGGAAGAATTCATTGAATAGCTTACTGAAAAGGAAACTATGCTAAATGAATAAAAAAATCAAATATAAGATTTATAACTATAATATTAGAAGGCAGATGAATCATTAAATCAAGAAATATAATAGCTTAAAGATAGCTTGAAACAGAAGGAAAAGCTGTATCAAACATATTAGAATTAGCAGAAAGAGTATACATAAGATAGACTTAAAGGAATTTTATCAAGTTTAGCTGAAAGCAAGTAAGAATTACTCATGTTTTAATAGAAGTGCAACTCTGAAGTAAATGATACTCATAGTAAAACTCTTTAATATTTCTAAGATATTCTGTAGCTTAGTAGATAGTAGAAGTCAAAGCTAAAAATTTAGTATGATAATGAAATGGAGAAATATTAAGAAAATATTTCAACTAAATTTGAGACTCAACTTGAAAAAGAAAGATTGATTATGAAAGAAAGAGAAACTTATTTTAGCAAGCAGATTTCTCTTCTTGAATAAAAAATATTAGAATAAAATACAAAAATACAAGAAGAAAAACAAAGAGCTTAATAAGAAATAAATTTGCTTGAAGAAAGAAACATAAGTGAGAAAATATAACTCAACAATGAAATTATTTAGCTGAAAAACTAATTGCTTAAAATAGAATCTAAACAAGCTCGCTCTGTAGAAAAAAGTTAAAAGAAATTAGAAATATTGAATTAAAATGCTCAAAAAAGCTAGGTTATGTATGCTAACATGATTTCTGATATGAAAAGTAAGTTACAAGAATCTGAAATAAAGGAGCTATTGGTACTAAATGAAACAAGAAGCACCATTCATAATATGAAAGCTCATTTACAATAAATAGAGATAGAGGATTCAAACGAGTTACTTGCTTAATCAACATCATCTAACTCATCTGTCTCTAAGTAAAATAATAAAAATACCTGTAATAATTCCAATGACAATTAGTATTCATTGTTGTAAACTTAAAGAACAGCTAGATAAATTCTTTAAAAAGAATACGAAAAAACAATGAAGAATAGCTAAAAACAGGAAATATAATCCAATAATTCATTGAGTAAGAGTAATAGTAAAATGAAACTCTCTAATTCACAAAATAACATTTCTGCAAGGGGATAAAGTAAGAGCATGTAAGCAAATAATCTAGTTGATGGAATAAACTATACTTTAGGTTCTACTACTAAACATTAAATATCACCTTAGCATCAAGGAACCCTTAAATTATCTACACTCTCTAACAGAAATAGATCATCCACTAATCATCACTCTCCATATGAATCTCCAAATTCAAGTTAGAATGAATAATCTAAGAGATCAAAAAGCAAAAATTATTTAAAAAAATAAAATTCAAAGTTACTTCATGTTTCTAATAACTCACCATCTAAAAGGTAGCCCTAAGTAGAGGAAAGCAAATATTCTAATCGTTAGCTCAACAACCCAAGTATATTTTCAAACAATAAAGGTGAGAAACTAGTATAAAATGATTCTATTCAATACTATTTTAATAATGGATTAAAGCAATAAAGTCCTTAGTTGAATTACCAAAGAAACGATTCATATAATAGTGATGTTGTTTCCCCATTTAAAATTTAAGAAAATAATAGTAACACTTTTGTTTATTCTCCAGATTCTGCCCATAAATAAAATATGCAACCAAGTATGGATTAGATAAAAAATAGCTAAAAATCATAAGTAAAGAACTCTCGCCAAAACACTCCAACATACTTGTCTACCTTAGCTGAGAAATCTCTATAAGAATTAAAATTAGAAATACTTAAGTAAAAATAGAGACTTACTCTTTCTAGAAACAATTCTTAAGATATCCCTTCACCAATAAACAACCAAAATTCTTCTACTTTAATAGTTAAAATAGATACAAATAACTTACATAAATCTTAGCTTTAAAAATCCAAAATAGAAAATTAACATCATAGCTCATCATATAATGAACAAGAGGTAAGTAATAACAGCTACTCAAACTTATAAGGTAGTCTAAGTTAGAAATCATCAATACCTGTAAGAAAAAATCTTATGAATTTCACTCATTATAAGTTTGCTTCACCTTCTCCAAACAAAGCCATATTTGAAAAATAATAAAAATTACTTTAATCACAATCTTAGCCCCAAAGCTAAAGTTCAAAGTCAAAGCATGGATAACCTCTAGATATCTAAGATCTATGAGAATAGAAAATTAAAATAGAATTAACTCTAAAAAATATAACGAAAATATATCTTAATAACAAATATTTTATAATTTGAACAAATGAATAAACGAAATAAACAATTAATTTACATTTTTTAAAGTGTATTAGAATCTTTAAGTTAAGCAAAATTATTTTTATTTTTAATATATTTATGTTTGTATAGATAGAATTTATCAAAAATAATATTTTTCACTCTAATTTTTTTATTCTATTATTTAATAAAATAAAATAATCAAAGTTGACTTAATCCTAAGCTAAAATAGAATTCACATATCTCCTTTTAATCTTTTTTTCTTTTTAGATTTATTGAAATAGTTTTATGCTAATTTTTATTTATTTTTGAAAACTTTTAAAAATTCTTCAATCAAAATATTAGTCCTCTAGCTAAAGTTTTAAGTTAAAATATGATAGCATCATGATATTTATAATCTTTAGGGATTAATAATTGAAATAATATTAAAATCGAATAAATGTAAAAAAGAATTTATGTATATCTTAAATAAATAAATTCTTTAAAATTTTAATACATCAACAAGTAAAATAAAGATGATAAAATAGTATTAAAATTTTTTTATTCTTTTTTATTAATTTAGATTTCCTAGATTAATCTATTAATTAAGATAAAATTATCTTTTTTATTTATTTCTGGGTTTATGGAATTCATTCATCAAAATTAATATTCTCCACAATATTTTTTTATTCCATTATTGAATAAAAGCTCGTCATCAAAACCACATAATTCATTTTAGTTAAACCTACTTCAATGGTAGTGGTTTTCTACCTTCTTTTTTTTTATGATTTTTATGTTTTAGCCTTCTATCTTCTTTCAACCTTTTTTATTTCCTTTCTTATCTTATCTGTTTTAATAAAGTCACAATTCTAGCCATCTTTATTACCAGCACGCTTCTTATTTACTTTACTAGCCTCTTATCAACAATCAAAGAAATAGCTTTTATTATCATAAATTTTTCTACTCATTATTTTATTTCTTTGAAGACTCTTTATTTTATCTTAAACAATTTATTTATTTATTTTTGATATTATTTATCCTTTTTTAAACTTTTTTAAAGACAAATTCTTTAAAGAGCGTAAAATTTTTTTATCTCAAAGATTAAATGAGAAATAAAATTTGCACAATAAAAATATCCCAGATAATTTGTGTTTTTAATTACTTGAATAGCTTTTTTTCTCCTAAGTTTGATAAAATCTTTTATTGAACTTTGGATTTAAACGGCTGACTAATTTTGAGAAAATAATTTTATTTTTTTCAATAAAAAATTTCTCCAGAACACATGATGGACAATAAGAAATCTTCAAATAACTATTAAAATTATTGTTTAATTTTATAAGGTTTTTAGTGAAACTAATTTTGAATAAAATAATTAATATAAACTCAAAATTTAAAAACAATATTTTAAATTAAACTCAATTTATAAATTAATTAAACCTCAATTTTACTTTTTTAAAAGAAAAAATTTAATTAATATAAAGAAATAAAATTTTTAAAACTCAAAAATCAAAATTGAATTTTGTAACAATAAAAACAATTAAATAATTTATTTCATAGTTTTTTTTGGATTGAATAGTTTATGATTTTTTATTTAAAATCAATATAATTATGGGGATTTACCATATTATTATTTTAATTTTACAGAATGTTTTATGAATATTTTATCTTGATTCTTTTACTTATTTTGTTTTTGTATTTAATTCACAAATAATCTTTAAAAATATAAAAAATATTTTAAATCTAAAACAAAAAAATCAAATTTTATTTAAAGTATTTTTTGCTTAATAATTTTTATTTGTAATTAAGTAATTATAATGATGAAGGACTTTTATTTTATTGGTAAATAAAAATTAATTTTTCTACTACTATTAATAAAATTAAAGAAGCTTTTTTAGGTTAACAAAACAAAATAATATAGACAATTAATAGAAATATTTTCAAATTAATATAAAAAATAAAAAGCGGGACAGGGTTTGTGGAACGGTTTTCTACTGTGGTCAGTGGGACAGGTAACAAGGGGTCACTATGTCTCAATGCTACTTGTATACTACCGGGCACAGGAACCACTATCGCATTACGGGGTACCACTGTGGAACATTACGATTGGAAACGAACCGGGTACAACTATGCCAGCGATTGCATAACCAGAGCCAATCGCCTAAAAGTAATTAAGAACCAGGCTTTATAAATGTATTAATTAGGTAAATTTATTTTTTATGGGTTTATTAAAAATTTATTATAATTTTTCATTAGAATGGTATAGTTAATTGCTGGGGTTTATATATTTATCAACAATCAAATTATTTAATTCATAATATTTATTCATTATCTTATCTATTTTATTTTTGAATTTTAATGTATTTATGAAAAATAAGCTAAATACTTTCAAACATTAAAAAAGTTAAGCTTTTTAATCTTTTTTTGATTTTATTCAAATATTCAATTGAAAAAGACAGAAAAATTATTGGTTTGAAACAAAAATGCATTTTATTTGTTTGAATTAAAAAATAAATGAAGAAGAATTTTGTAATTTGAAGTAAAATAGAATTGATATTAATATAAAGTAAATCTTTAAATTGATATTTAACAAGTGTAAAATATAATATATAATATAACATTAATTAATTAGTATCAAAATTTTTTCTTGAATTAATATAAATCAATTATTATTCATATCTATTTTCTATTCACTATATAAAATGTTTTAGTTGCTTGGGAATAAAGGACTCTTATAGAAACTTCCGAATTGTTTTTAGGAACTTTAATTTAAGTAATTATTGTTATGATGATTATTGCTGTTGTTATCTAAGTCTTATGGGTTACTAATTTTTAAGTCATCAAATACATTTAATGTGTTTTAAACAATATTATTAATGTTTTCTTTAAATGTTGAAGCATCTTTTTCTAACTCTAATCTTCTTTACTATTATAAAAATAACAATATTAATGTTTCAATTTATTCTAGTTGATAATTTATTTTACTTTCATGCTGCTTTTAGCATCACTTAATTTACTCACTGTTTGACTCATCATTATTTTTGTTTTTTCCTTTTATTTAATCAAATTTATTAAAAATATGATTAAAACAATTAATTATGATACCATTTCCATAGATTTTTCTTCCAAAAATCTTTTTTGTTCTGCCAAATAAGACTTAGCACTCTCAATTCTACATTTAATATTTTTTTAAATTAAAATCTTTTTTAATTGATTAAAACTCTTTACTCTTAATCATCCAAAACTTTGTTGAATCTGGAAACTTAGAAACTTGCTTCACTAATATTATCAATATTTTTAGCTTTAACAATAGCCTTATTGATCAAAGTGTCTTGTGTCTCAATTACATATTTATAATTTTCTATTAAAATTTATTAAAAATAATCCAATAAAATAATAAAATTAAAATACTGAGGAGATTTTTAAGATTTTTTAAGCAGCCAATTTTTTCTATTTCCTTATCTTATTCTCCGTCAAAGTTTGCTTCATATTCCTTTTAAATATTATCTATTTTATTCATAAAATCCTTGAATCTTTTGATATTTTCAGCTAAAATATCTATAGCTTCCCTTCCAATCTATTGTATTTTTAAAATATATTCATTATTAAAATCATTTATCTTTTATTATTAATTGTTAGTACTGGATCAACTGGCATAGCGAATAACTCTTTTTTAAAAGGAAGGAGATTTATGTCTCCAATTTCTGATTAGTTATCAATGTAATCCTCTCCTAACTCTATCTTTCTTCTTCTAATATAAATCTCTTTTCTGATAGTAAGCATATCTTATAACTCTTTATGTAAAGAAGACAAACTCTCTTTGAGGGTATCATTTTCTCTTAGCAACTTTTGTCTAATTTCTTCATTTTCTCTTGTTATCATCATAGAAAATTCATGATCAGCATTAGCAGCATAAATGTTAGGGCCAACTTTATCTAACTTGTTTGTCATTTCAAAGCTGTTTTAATAACTAATATTTTTTTCTTACTAATATTTCTTGATTTAATCTTGTAATTATTTAATCATTGTATCCTTCTTTCTAAATTCATTATTAAACTAAGTTTCTCTATTGACTATTTTACTATATTAAAGAGTTATTTCTCTAAGCTAAGAATTCAATTTTTCCTTTTCGTCTCTATAATCTCTTTCTTAGTTTTTAAGTTTTTGATTTACAACATCAAGTTCTGTTTGCAATTGCTTTTTAATTTATACTTCATGATTAATAAGCGTATTTTATATATAAAAATGTTACTTTATTCCTAATCTAAAGCTTTTCAATAGCATTATGCATTTAAGCTATATCATTTTAATCACGTTTAGCTGTTTCATGATGAAGCTATCTGAATTCCAAATCTCTTTATCTTTGCTAAAGCAATGAACGAATTCTATTAAAATTAATAATATAGATAAATGTATTAAATAAATTTTTTATAAAATTATTTGATTTTTACGTATTGATTGCCTACTCAATATTATCATTTGATACCTCAAAAAGATTTCCTATTCTAGCATAGCCATATGATTAAAGAGCATCATTTATTTATTTTAGATCATTTATAAGTTTTGCTCTTTTCATTTCTTCATCAAGTTCATATGCTATCATGTTAACTTGACTTTGAATTTAGTTTGCTTAAGAATTACCATTTATGTTAAGATAATTGCTTAGCTCATTGTTATTATTACTATTAATGCTAAAATTATTATTTCCTGTTCCATTTGAACTTGATGAATTCATATTATTGATATCTTAAAATGAGAAATTTCCAGCTTTATATTCACCTTAAGCTAGAAATTAACCACTGTTAAAATTATTGCTCATATTGATGCTAAAAACTTAGAGAAAATTATTATATTCTAGCTAATTTTGTTTGTGTATTAAGAAATAATTATTTAATAATTAAAAACTAGATATTTTAATGAGAGCTATTATCACCTAAAATTGGTAAAAAAAATTTGAAATTTTTGAAGTTTATAAATGTTTTAAGAGCCTAAATTGAAATCAAATATTTTGATTGCGCCTCTATGAAACAGCAATAAAATTTTTGTTTATAATTTCAACAAATATTTAAATTTTAACTCAAAAAAAATAATTTTAATTAAAAATAAATTAATCCTATTTTTTATAATTTAGAAGGACTAAATGATATTTATTTTACATTTGATTCTTAATATAAATTTGAACTGAAAAGATTAACGAATATTTCTAATTAATATGTGGATGTTTAAAAAAATTGATTTTTGAATTTTTAATACAAATTAGAGACTTGCTCGATCTATAATATTAGTTCATTCAAAGTAAATTAGGATCAATAAAAATTTGCATTATTTTAATTTTTTATATTCAAAAAAGAAGATATTTATTTGATTATAATAAATTTGCATTATTTTTTGCTAACTAAATTTCAATTTAATATCTTAAGAGTGTTTGTTTTTTTGATTGTTTTTGCAAATAACGATTTGAAGAATATAATGATTTGTATGCAAATAACTTGCATTGATCATACACATTAAAAAAATCATAATTCTTTTGATTTGTTTGATGTTTAACTACAAATTCGAAATATTAGAGGATTCAAATTAAAACAAATTTCATTCAAAAATTAAATAAATTACTTTTTTATATTTTTTATCTTGAATTTTGGAATATAAAGAAACAACAAATTTTTTATCAATTAAATACCAAGCAAAATAATTAAAAAAAGGTATAAAGTTTTAGCCTGTACAGGAAAAGAATATTTATTCAATATCAATTTGCTAGTACTTGCAGGTAGATTTAAAAGATAACCACTGCCAACTTTTTGTTTGTAAAATTATTCTCTTATCTTTGAAATAAAGTAAAATGGAGGTTTAAGCATTTAAAATGAGAGTTTCTTAGGATAATAAAGTTAGAGATTCATTTGCCCCAGAATATCATCTAAGACAAAACAGTAATAATACTACTCGTTTAAATGATGACGGCAATGATTCTGGTATAAATGATCATCTTACTTCTGCTCGCTTTAATTTCCCAGAAGAAATAGAAGATTAGAATGCAAATGATCAAAACTAAATCAATCATGAAAATTAAAATTTACCAAATACTCAATAATAAAGCTTCTAAATGTAAAAGCAGTAGCACTTAACAGCTTACCAAAAAAAGAATTTAGAATTAAATGATTATAGCAGTAATGGTAAGCATAACTTAAATAGTAATGGTAACTACAACACATAAAGAACAAACCAATCAAATTAAACTCTCAGTGAATCAAATACTGTTGTTAAAGAAAAATAACCTGAAGAATTACTAGCAAATGAAGAGGAAGAATGTGATGGAGAGCACTTTTAGAATGGAAATTAAGCTGCTAACTAGTACGACAAGTATTAGTAATAAAACCACTATAATTAGCTAGTACTTCACCACTAATAGATATAATAAAAACAGCTCTATCAAAAGTAAAATGGCCATCTGAACTGTGCTCCTTAGTAAAAGAGATTGTAATATGACGTTTAAAACAATTAGCAATAAGGAGAAGAACTAGTAGAATAGCATTACATACACAACTAAAGCTAAAACAGCATGAATTAAGTTGATATCGATTTTTTAGGGGAAGAGAATTAAATTGCTATTTAATAATCCATAGGTAACTCAGGATACTCTAGACAGATTACTCATTCTTAAAATCAAAACAAGTACCAAAATTAGCTTCTATAAAAATAATAGTAGAATATCATGAATTAATAAGTTAAGAGATAAATTTCTAATAATAATTCTATGTAATAAAGTTTTGGAATGTTCAATTAGTATGATTAAAATCAACAACAGTAATAACAATAATAACTCTTATAATTCAAATAAAATAAAAATGTATACTAACAACCTAATGGAGGATAGTTTTTTAATCATGGAGAAGTAGATGAATGCGAATAATATGATTATGAATAAGGCCATTTATAAGATTACAATAATGATCCTTACCTATAAAATGGATAGTACTTGAGTAATCTTTAGCAAAAGTAGTAGAATTACAATAATGCTTTATAATTATAGTATAACTAAAAAATTTATTAATATCCTACATAATAAATTAATCATAATAATTCAATTTTGAATTAATAAAAATAACAACAACTAACAGCTCTTTAATAATTAAAATAATCTAATCAAGAAAATTTAAATTACGGTAGTTAAAGCTTAAATGGTAAAATATAAGCAGGGTAAGGCATAAAAAACTATATGCATAAAAGGAATGCATCTTAACTAAACTATTCTTAAAGATAATGCCATACTTATTCTGATGACGAAGTTTTAACTCTCACACAAGGTGAAGAAGATGATAGACATATCTTGTTGTAAGATAATTAAGAAAAAGTATAGAATTAATTGAGTAGCTCTAGAAGTAGTAATAACAATAACTAGTAAAATAAGATCGGTTTTAATGCACAAGGCTCTTATCATGGTTGCTATTCATTATCAAATCCTAATCTTCAAAAAATTGATAAACAAACAATTGATGAACATTCCAACAATACTTCTAATAACGAAGAAGGTATTGTAAATATTTCTTCAATTAAAAAGAATGTAATCACTAATCAAAATACTCCCTCTCATGCTAATTATCAAAATTTAACCTCCCCTATTCCTCTAAAAGAAAGCAATAATATTAATAATTAACAATCTAACATAAAGAGCTAATTTGATCAAAATTAAGGAATCAACTACTATCAAAAAAGTATTGTCAACTAAAACACAAACCAATAATCTCGTAAAAATAATTTTATAGAAGACAAAGAAAATCAAACTCCTCACAACTCTTTATCAGTTAACAAAAATTAAAGAGAGAATTCAGCTAATTTCTAAAAAGGTTATGGGACACTAAATAAAAATTAGAACAGCTTATCTCCACTTTCTGTCACTCCATATAATTAAAGTTTATAAAATTCTTGCAATTAATCCTATTTAAAAGGTGATAAAGATGAAAAATTAAAGCTGAATAATTAAAAATAAAAATTAGACATTTCAGCAGATGAAAACATTTAAGACACTTCTTACAGTATGTTTTTACCTGGTGCAAACTATTTAGATGAAGAATTATACTTACAAAACAACTCAATGATAAAATAAAATAGTAAAAATTGGAAAAACAATCAAAATGTTAACCAAAAACCTTATCACCAAAATTAATAACAGAAATAGCATTAGCAGTAAAATCCTAGCTAAAGCCAAGACACTTCCCAAAGATTTACTGAAGAGCAATTAGATTGCAGTTAGCTTAATATAAAAGACTTATAAGATGGATATTACTGTGAAGCTTAAGATAAGATTAGTAGTTATTATTAGGATGAGTAAAACAGAAAAATATCATAAACAAAAATATAAAATTAATCTTTAATCACTTCAAAGATAGAAAATAATTCTTCGTTAAATAAGAAGCCTGTGATTAACTCAACAGCAGCCAATAAATCATCTTAAAATAAAAATATTAATAAGACCACTAATTCTACATCAGCAACATAATCTACATCAATAACTTTTTAGACTTAAGGTTTTCCAAGAGATTCTATTGGAAGTAAAGAAAATATTTATAATATATAAAATTTAACTTCTGAAGGGAAAAATTTGAACACTTAAGAAAATAAATCTAAAAGCTAATTAAATAACTAAAAAAAATTAAATACTGAAGGAGATTTAGAACATATTGACTTCGATTAGGCAGTTGAACAATAGGTAATTTCAAATCAGGCTAATAACCACGAGATTAATTAAAGAGCTATAAAAGCAGTAGCTTCAAATGAAAATAAATAGAAAATGAAAACAATTGGCAGCAGAAGCAACAGTCAAGAAAGCTAAAATGAAAATGATGGTAGTAAACTTGAATTAGATAAGTCAAGATAGATCTTTTAAGATCAACATAAAGAATATAAAAAAATATACGATATACTTAATTATGAGAGAAATAAAAATGAAGCTTAAGAAAAATTGATTCGTTAAAAATCATAGATGGTATTCGACTATTAAAAAGTAATAGAGTAGATTAGAAAGGAAAATGAACAACTCAAACAAGAAAGAGAAGAAAAAAATATCACTATCCTTTCTTAAAAGAAATATATTCAAGAGTTAGAAGAACAATAAAAAAACAATAAGGAATAAGAATTAAATGAAGAACTCATGCAAGAGAATGAAAAGTTGAATGAATAATATAAAAATTTATAAAATGAATACAAGGAGTTTTTGGATTAAAACATTCAGCTTATCAATGAAAATAAATAATTAATCAAGTATAATAATGAACTAGAAAATAGCTTGAATGAATTATAATCAAAGCATATTGTCTTAGACGAATCTGTTTAAATGTCTTTTTAAAATTAAATTAGTTAATTGTAACTTGAAATTGAAAAAATTACAGCAACAAAAGACTAAGAAATAGAATCACTTAAAAAATCCATCTTTGAAATATCTACATAAAGCTAATAATATCATGGAAGAAAATACAGTATTCATTCTTAAGATTAATAATAAGCATAATTAGCAAAAAAATTAGAGAAAGGAACATCATCTGAGTCTATGAATATTTCTTCAGCCATGACTGATAATTCTTTCTCCTAATCATTCCATGGTCATCCTCCTCGTAAATAATAAAACTCACTTCATATTAAGAACTAATAAAGTAATGTTTAACCTTCTCATAACATCTCAAGTAATTCACATAAAAATTCCAATTCTAATAACTATAATACAATTTATTCTCATGCTAGCTAAGATGAATCTAATCTCTATTACCAATCTTAAAATTTATAAAACTATCGTAGAGCTAGATCTTCAAGTCTTTCATCAAAAGGATTAGATTAGTCACTACAAAATTCATATTATGTTCAAAATAATAATAATATCTCTTAGTCTTAATCTAATCATCATCATAGTGGATCATTTTCTTAAAGTAGTTAGAGTATACATTCCAATCAAAATAATTCCCATATTAATCCATCATAATCAAGTGGTATTTCTTAGTAATAGAATTAAATAGTTAATTCATTTTCTGTTTCAGAACTATTAAGGTTGCTATCATTGAGTTCTGAGTAAGAAATATTACAGAAGGTTAAAGATATTTAAGAATATAACACAAACACAAAGAAATTTATAAATTGTATAATAGACATGATATAAAAATGTGCTCCTCAAGGTTACTTTACAAATAAAAAACCTGATTTGAAGCAATGCTGGAATATTTTGAAGAAAATAATGGATAAATATCTTGTGTTAAAAGTGAATATGATCAAGGATCAAGTTGACTCAGAATTAATAATTAAAATATAATCATATCTCTAAACAAATGAAAAAGAGTAAATCATTGAAAAAATAACAAATCTTTAATCAGAAAATTAAAAACTCACTAGAATAATTATTCTAGTCAAGAAAACATTTAATTTAGAATGGGCTAAATCCCATTACGAGTTGGAAAAAGCTTTAGAAAATGAATGTGATTAGCAAATTGCTTAAACTAGCAAAAGCTTTAGTGGTCTCAAATAGGATAATTTACCTTCACATTCTTCCCAAATTACATTTAATGGTTATAGTTAACTCTCTTCTGCTCATCAGATAAATTCTAAAGGTTCTGTTTCTAATTTATAAAATATTAATAATATCAATTCTTAAATATCTCATTTCAGAGGAATGCATAAAAAAGAAGCTATTAATAATTAAGATCATAACTAATAATAACTATTAAATCAATAATAATTATATGGATCAGCAGCCTCTTCCTAAAGAATTGATTCTGCCAACTCTAACCACATTGTACACCATAACCTCCTAATTTGAGCTAATAAAACATAAATATATTGTATATAAATCTCAAAGAAACTTTACTTAAAATAATTAATTTTTCTAAAATAAGTATTAATCAAATAATTCTATAAAAAATTTAAAAATATATGTATTATCACTTATGATTAAAAACTTTAATTCAAATATATTCTTAATTCTTTAAAAGTTTAATTAAATTATTCATTTAATAGAAGAAGAAAAACGTTTACACTAACTACAAGGAAGATTTTTTTCATTTTAAAATTATTAAAACTCAACAAAAAATTATTGTAAAATATTATTTTCTTATCAAATTGTTATTTACTTTTAAAGATTTCTAAAAATAAATAAAACATAATGGTGTCTTTAAAAATTAATAACTAAAAAATTAAATAAAATGATCAATTTAAAATAATTTTAAATTTTATAAATTGGAAAAACAAGCCAAATAAATATTTGAGAGATTATTACTTTTTTCAAATTACAATAATATTAAAAAATTTATTTTATAATATATTATATCATTGCATTAACCAATCTGAGGCGCTAGCTTTGAATTTCTTTTTCTTTTTCATTTTATTTAATTAATTTAATGCTAATTATGCTTCAATGTCCACATCATCCTTCTGTTTATCAGTGTTGTTAAGATTTTCTTATTAAGAATGATGGTCTTCATTATTACTATTTTTACTTTCTTCACCATCACTTTAATCGCTTTCATCACCTTAATCTGAATTTTCTTCTACTCTTTAGATAACAGTTTCAGTAATTTCAATCCCATTTTAGTCAACATAGGTTCTTTCTACTTCAACTTCTTTTACTTACTTTTTATTTTTTTTCTTATTGATCCTTTTATTAGTCTTAAAATTATTATTTTAACCATTGCTTTCATCAGAATCATCAGTATCATCTAACATAGCTAAAGCTTTTCTACTGGTTACTTCTTATTTCAAACGCTATTTTTCCTCTTCTCTATCTTTAATTAACTTTTAAATATCATAAGTAGCATCTTAAAATACACCCAATGTATTCCTTTCACAAACATAACAGGTTTTGCTTGTTGCATAATTTTGCAGAGCACAGCTTTCACAAAAATAATGGCTACATAAAGTTTTAACAGGATTTTTCAATCTGCTATTACATATTTAACATGTTTTTGGAACTTATACTTCACTAAGCCTTTATTCTACTTCATCTGCTTCAGAATCTTCTTCTTCTCCATTTAATAATGCTTACTATTTTCTTTTCTACTCTTTTGCCCATTCTTATTCTTGTTCAAAACCATTTTTATAATCACCTCTATCATGAAGATATAAACAACTATCTCCAAAAACACAATAACCTGTATCATGATAATCTTTACATAAGGATGGATCATAATCAAAACGGCAAGTCATTCTAACATTTGCTGGGGCTCTAACTGGTCCCATACTACCAGTAATTTTTGATTTACGAATTTCTTCTTCTGATTTCTATGTATATTGAGTTGAGTAATTTTTTCCACGATAAACATCAGAGCTCAGTTTTCCTTCTCTGATTTGCTAACTAATTTCTTGCCTTTTTAAAGCTATAGCTCTTGCATCAATAGCTTAGTCAGTATCTATTTCATTGTATACAGTAGCTAAATCTTTTTTATTTCCCAACATAGTCTCATTTGATTTATACTTCAAATCTTCAATTTCGGCATTTACTAACTCCTAAACTCTATTTTTATTATCAATCTCTTCATCATTTTCTTATCTAGGGTTAGGTTTCACTTTTTTAATCACCTTAAGATTAAATTCTTCATCATCAGAACCATTTCCCTATTTTTCTTTTTCTATTTTTTCTAATCCAATATCAATTTAATCTTTTTTAGGAGCTCTTTTTTTAAACATTTTTAATCAGCTAATTTACCAAAATTCAACTAGACGTAAATATCTATCTAAATTAATTAAAAATATATATATTATTAAGAAATTTTTGTGGTAGATTTTCAGTATTCTTTTTTTTTAAATGAGCTGCATCTAAAATATTTTTTTAATTTCTAATAAATAAAAGAAAATTCATCTTTAAATTGAAAAATAGAATTTAAAATTAATTTTGAGGTTTTAAAAAATATTTTAAGAAAATCACTTATAATAAAAATTTGTTAATTTCTCTACCTATTCTAAAAGACAGAAATTATTAGTATGATTTATAATTTTTTTTGAAATAAAAAAAGGAATCTAATCTCAATTGTCTTAATTACGAGACATTAGAAATTATTATAAGAATAAAAAAATAAGAAAAGAAAAAAAAAGTAAATATGAGTGGAAATAAAAATTAGGATTCTAATAATAATCCATATTCATCATGGCATACTTCAAACAAGTAAAAGTAGTTAAGAAATGAAGATGAAATATATAAATCACAATAAACTACTTTTTCAGATTAGAAGAACAAACAAAAAAAATCTCAGAATAATTATCAAAATGATTAAAGAAAAAGAAGAAGAAATAGGAGTACTTAGAATAAGAATGAGGTAGAATATTTTAGAAAGTATCCTATTTAATCTAATCCATAAGGTGTAAACTCTTAAATAAACTCAAATAAGAGTGAAAATTCTTAGTCATAGTATTCAAAAAATAACTAAACATCATAAATTGAGGAGATAAAACCTAAATAAGAAAATCTACAAAAAAATGATAGATAAAATAATTCATAATAAGTTTAAGAAGAAAAAAGAAATACTGAACTAAATAATAACAAAAAGACAGTAAACTAAACAAATGGTGTTTTTAATGAATGGAAATCTGATCCAAACAAATGTATTGCTTCACAGTTCTATCAAAATGAAGATTCATATTATCATCAAACAACATAAATTTTTAAGGGTAAAAAACCTAATGTTTAGTAAGTACTATTGGTGGCAGAAAAACCTTCAATAGCTAAAAAAATTGCATCTGCTTTATCAAATAAAACATCAAAAAGAGTTTAAAGTGTTGTTAAATTTCTACCAGTCTTTGAATATGAAGACATATTCAAAGGGAAAAAAACAATATTTAAGGTAACTAGTGTTGCTGGTCATGTCTATAAAATTGATTTTCCTAAAAAATTAAAAGATTGGAATCAGATAAATCCTTTAAAATTATTCGCAGAAAAGACTGTTATGAAACCAGAAAAACCTAACATTGTGAGACATTTAGAAAAAGTAGCAAAAAATTGTTCTTATTTACTTCTTTGGCTAGATAATGATAGAGAAGGAGAAAATATCAGCTTTTAAGTTAAATCTATTTGTGAAAAAGTTATGTGTTATGAGGGAGATAATGTAACATAAGTATTGAGATCAAAATTTTCTTCTCTAACAAAGGCTGATATCTCGAAAGCATTCAAAGATACTACAGAACCCCCTGATGAAAATAAATCAAAATCAGTAGATGCTCGTAGAATTATTGATCTTAAAATTGGTGCAGCATTCACTAGGTATCAAACCCTTTTCTTTAGAGATAAGTATGTTGATCTAGATAAAAGAATTATCTCTTTTGGTCCTTGTTAAACTCCAACTTTAGGATTTTGTGTAGAAAGAGAAGATGAAATTAAGAATTTTATTCCTAAATTATAGTATAGAGTTAAGCTAATCATCACCGATAGCACAAAGAAATCAGAGATTATTGCTTATTATGATTCTAAAGAAACATTTACTAAAAATTAAGCTGAAGAAGTTTTATTGTAAATCAAAACTTAAAAGTATGTATCAGTTACTTCTCTAAAAGGTGTAACAATAAGAAAATAAAGCCCAAAAGCATTAAATACAGTAGAAATGTTGAAATCTGCATCCACTTTGCTAAATATGAGTCCTGAAAATGCATTAAAAGCTGCTGAGAATTTGTACCTTAAAGGTTTTATTACATATCCTCGTACAGAGTCGACTGCTTATCCTAAATCTTTCAATTTCAATAAAGTTTTGAAAAGTTTAAATTAAGATAAAGAATATGGAAAATATGCTCAAAAGCTATATTAAAAATACAAAACACCAACAGAAGGAATTGATGTGGGTGACCATCCTCCAATTACACCTACTTAAAATTACCCAAGACCTGAAAATAAAGATTTGATTACAAAAGAAGAAAGAAAGTTGTATGATTATATTTCATAGCATTTTTTAGCATCCTTGAGTGATGATTACAAATACACATAATTAGGAATTAAATATAATATAAAAGAATATTAATTTATTTCAGAGGGTATTTAAGTGGAATAATTAGGATACACATAAATTATTGAAGAAACAAAGCAAGAATAAATAATTATTTTAAAAAATGTAGAAGAAGGAAGTAAATTGGAGATTAAATCATCTTAGATTGAATAATACTATACCTCACCTCCTCATTATTTATCAGAATCAGAACTTGTTGATTTAATGGAAAAAAATTTTATAGGTACAGATGCCTCTATAGCAACTCATATTTCAAATATAGTAAAAAGAAAATATGTTGAAATAGATGAAAAGAATAGAACCTTAATACCAACTTAACTAGGAAGATCACTTATAGACGGCTATAAAAAAATAGATTAAGAGCTTGTTTAACCAAAAATTAGAGCTAGGATCGAAAATTTGACTAATTAAATATTAGAAGATAAAAAAGAATTTTCTGAAGTTATCAACGAATCTTTAAAAATATTTTAAGACAAATACATCAATTTTGTTTAAAATTTTTAAAATATGGATAATCTAGTAGGATTATTTTCTAAGACCTATTAAGAAATACTTTCAACTGCTGAATCTCTAAGTAAGTGTGGTTTTTGTAACTAAAAGATGAAATTAGTAACAGAACCTGGAAAACTGGTTTGTCAAAAATGTGATTTGAAACTATATTTACCAATTAATGGAAATTTTAAAGTCAATGAAGAAGTTTGTAAGGAAGACAAATTCTAAGTCATCTAATTTATTCCATTAAATTCTGAAGAAAAAGAATTTGTATTCTGTCCTAAATGTTACTCTGATTAATATTACAGTAAACAAAAGAGGTAATTATCTTGAAGTAAGTAAGTAGAATTTCTTTTAAAATTATTCAAATTTATATTTTTATATTTGATTGAAATTAAAATAAATTTTTAATGAGGAGAAATTGAATATCAAACTTAGAAAATAGCAGATTAATGAAATTTACATTTAAATTCAGCAAATTTTCTTTATTGGTAAGTACACATTTAAAATTTATTAAAAATAAGTAATTAATATTTACAGTTGTTTCAATATTCTTTATTTAATTTTTGTAAATTTTAATTTATCTAAATAATCATAGATATGATATTTTTATTTTTATATTACTTTATTTTTTTAATAAATACAACTGATACAAATATCTAATTAAATATCATTTCTTCTTTATTTCTTTTTTTTGAAAATGATAATTTTTTGATAAAAGATTCAAAAATTTTTTGAATGGTTTTTCATTAAGTGAATTGACAATATTATGACTAAGGGAGTTGAAGATTATAAATTAAAATTTATTTAGCTATGATTTCTATGATCATCAGATTAATAATTTTTGTTAGAATTCAAAAATTTTCAGTTTTTAAAATTACTTGTAAAAGAAAAAAAGAAAAATCATAAACTAAATAATAATTATTATTATCAATATAATGACTTTAAGAGACGCAATTTCTTTTATATTTGAAATGATTATATCAGTAATTTGTTGATTATTATTTATCAATTTTTGATTTTAAAAATTAATTAATTATCAAAAAATAAAGTTAAGCTTCACTTTCTTTTCCTAAACAAGTAGAATTCTAATAAATATATGCTTCTAAATAAGTAAATCTTTTCTAAAATAAACATCGTAAGAAAATTTTCCATTTTTAACTTTTATGCATAATAATCATTCCTAAAACTTAATGAAGTAATTTAAAATTCCATTTTTTTTAAAGAAAAGTTATAGTGAGATTGATTACATTTCAAGAGAATATAAAAAGTTTATGAAAAAGTGCTACTAAGACCATAAACTTAAGGATAAAAAGCTCAAGGCTAAAAAAGGCCTCCTCAAATAATTAAAATGCAGAAAAAGTGATCACAGAAATTCTAAATATACTTATATCACTGTGCCTCATATGCAAAAATGTGGGCTCTGTCTTAAGAAGTTCAAAGAGCTGATAGCTTCAATCAGAAAATATAAGAAGCTTGCTTTCTCTTTTATTTCAATAAAAAAGAAGTTTTCACTAAGACTTGAAAAGTATTTAGAGATTCTTCAATTACTAAAGCATTGAGCTGATTCCACAACCAGAAAATATGAAGATCACCTCAAATTCTAAAAATGAAGCAAGCAAGTAAGTTAGAGTAGAGGTGTAAAAAGAAAAATGAAGAAACGTTGAGCTAATTAATAAACTAAATAATTTTTATAAAAAAACTACTATTATATAATCATACTAAGTTTACTTTTATTCGGCAATTGTATATAGTAATATTAATTAACCAAAATTATTTTATAAAATGCTTTAATAGTTTTTTGTTTTCTTCTTTTTGCTTGTTGATTGATTAATCTTAATTTTATTTATTGAAGATCAACCAATAATTAATTAATCATTTGTAGATATTTCAAAAGAAATCATAAGAATTGAAATTTCATCAAATTTTTCTAAACAATTTGAATTTTTTAATATTTTTGATAAACACACATAATAATTGATGTGTTTATTTCTTTATCGTTTCATATTTACATCAAAATCTTATTATTAATAATAATTAATTTCTAAATAAAAATTTTATTTTGTTAAAAATGTTTAAAATTTTGATTCTTCCAAAAATCAAACAAACTTTAATTGATTCAATTAAAAAAATGATTTTTACCAAAGAAATATTTTTCTAATTTAATAAGAATAAAAAATATATGAAAGATTAGTTTCAAGAATAAATTTTGTTAAATTAGATGAATTATTTGAGAATATATTAATTTTAAAGAAATAAATAAACATTTGTGAGCACAAATAAGAAAAATGTATAAAAAAAATAAGATAATCAATAATTGTATTTAGGCTATTTCTGATTTTTAGCTTCTTCTTTTACTTTTTCTAGGACATTTCTAAAGTATTTTAATTATTAACTTACAAATTTTAGCTTTGCAACAGCTATTTTAGCTAATTAGAATAAAAGAAATAAATAGACATTTAAATAAAAAAAGTTTACTTCTTTAGTTATAATCATCTTACTCTTTTTCTTCTTACTCTTCTTACTATTTCTTATTTTCTTTTTTATTTTTATTTTCTTGCTCTTACTTTTTCTTTTCATTTTCATTCTAGTCCTGGATAAAGTCCAAATATTCTTATCTTGTTTTCTTTTTATCATCTCTACTACGTTCATATAAGTTATCTATAGCCATCAGAATTCTGCCTAAAGTCAAGTTTGTTTTTGATGCCTCACTGCTACTTGATTCTACAATGCTTTATATTTGGTTTCTCTCGAATATCCTATCCTATACTCGGTTTATATAAATAGCTATAAATTTAACTAATTTATATTATAAATTTATTAATTTTTTACTTCGAGCTTTTTTGTCAAATCCTTTATATCATTATTCAGTTGTAAAATTTCTTGATTCTACTCTTTTTCAAATTAATTGGATTCATATTTTATTTTTTCATATTCCTTTTCCATTTATTTGTGTTTTCTATTGAGCTCTTCATAACTTGAAGTAAGTTTATTGTATTGTGTCAAAATTTATTAAACATCTTGATATTAATCTTCAGATTTAATTACATTATCTAAATACTCCTCATACTTTTTTAAAGTGCCTAATTTTTTATCAAACTTTTCAGATAATCTCTATAACTCTTCACATTCTTGTTTTAGCATTTAAATTTCTTTTTCTTTTTGTTGTCTTGCTTTTTTTTCATCTGATAATCTCTTTTCAGCTCTATTTTTTTTAGCTTCATTCTCTTGAAGAAACTTACAAAAATTAATTAAATCAGCTTATACTGCCATATCTCTTTCTCTAATACTTTCTTCTTAACGCTTGAAGATTTCTTCTTTCCTTTAATAAGATAAGTAAAATTTAATTTTAAAAGAATGGTAACCAATATAAAACCATTTTTTTTCATTAAATTGCGTGAAATAGTAAAATATAAAATTATATATTGATAACTAAATATTACTTTTTAAATTCTTCCTTTTAGCTTTCAAATGCTTCATTAACTTCATACATTTTACGTCTCTTTTCTAAAAGCTTAGTAGCAGGAGAGACTGTATCAAATTAAATATGGCTTGGAAGCTTATTAGATTTTATTTTGTTAATCATTTTTAAGTTGTATTTTCAAATTTGTGCTAATATTATAAAGGCTTATTATAATTTTGCTTTTGGTAATGCTATCTAAGATTGAATAAAGTTTAATATGTTATTAATTAATATTAATCAATCAATTATTTCTATTCAAAAGATGTCTTTTACTAAAAACTTTAAGTTAGATAAATTTCTAAAAAATATAACAATAAGGTTAGTATTTCACATATAAAAAACATTTTTTAACCAAATCACAAATTATTATGTGATCATATAATATCACATAAATTCTTTCTCTGCTTTCTTTCCAATTTTTTTTCAAACATTTTAATAATTTTATTTTTTAAATAAAATATTTTTTTATTTAATATTGATGAAAAAAATGGCATTAATTTGATATTAGAAAATTTTAAATTATAGAAATTTTTCAAAAAAAGTTGTATTTAAAATAGCATAATATTTATTATACTGGATTAGGTAAATATTGGAAATTTAATTGAGAACCTAAATCGAATCATTGAAAAAGTTTTTCTAATTTTTTACTGATTAGCTAATTAAACAACACACTAAATTATTTTTATAAAAAGATTTAGCAGCAATAATCAACTTGCATTAATTACTATTCAAGTAAATAAAAATTCAGTGATTTTTAGAATTAATAATATTGGATGCTTTAAACTAAAATGGATGCAAATGCTTTAAATTCCTATCTAAATCCTATTAAAGATGAATAAATTATTAGTAGAAATAAGTTGCAACCTTTTCATTAAAGAAATAAATCTAGCTCTATGACTTAGTAGAAATTTTCTCTACAAAACAAAAACCTTAATTTATTAAACTCTATGAATAATGATTTCAGCTTACCAAATACTTATAGAGAATCTACAACCAACAAAGCTGCTTCTACTAAAAATGGCTTATCTAAAAATAGTCATTAAAAGCATTAATCATTTCATTAATTTTAACAAATTAATACAAATACAAATAATAGTTAAAATTAAAACAGCTAAGTAGTATCTCCAACAAATCAAGAGATAAAAAGCTAGCTAAATGGATAAAAGTCATCTTATCTTTAATAAGCTTTATTTTTTAATTTTCCTAATAATAACAATCAATTACTCAGTGCTTCATTTATGCAAAATAATTCAGATGAACTGTAGTAATTAAAGCTATCTCTTCAAATGCTTATATAAAGAGAAGAAGAAGTTTGTCGCGGACTTATTTAAAGAAGTAATAAGCTTAATGAAATATTTTCTCTATTTGGTACACCTGAAAATTTTCATTTTTCAAATGAAAATGATTTTACAAAATTTCATCAAGCTGTTTAGGATTTATCATAAACGCTTATTAGTGCAGCTAAAAACGAAATTGAATTGGGATCTAAATGTAGAGAGATAGAAAGATTGAATTTAGAAAACAAAATGTTAAGTCGTAAAATGAGTACTCTAAAAGAAAAGTGTTTAGAATAACAAAAAGTGAATGAATTACTTTCTTAAAGGAATAAACATCTAACAGAAGAGAATAATAAATTTTTAATTCTATTGAATACCGAAAAGAAAGATAACAGAATGAATACTAAAAAGGTATCTGCTCTAGAAAAGCGAGTTGAGTTTATCCTTGAGAATGAAGTTAATATCACACTAAATCCAAATGATAAATTAAGATAAAGTTTAAATGAACTCTTAAGGGAAAATGAAGCTCTAAAAAGAGATCTTGCTCATAAAAACTAAGAAATAGAAAGAAATCTGGGAAATATTAAAAAACTCAATGAAATGATCAACAGATTAAATTAAAAAATAGATAGCATGAAAAAAGATCCATCTAAATACTTTGATGGCTTAAACACTTAAATGTAAAGCACTTAAAAACTAGATGGAAAATCAAACAATCAGTAAGGAGAGTCTTCCTATTAATCTTAGAATACTAAGCTTATAAAAAATGATGATATAGATTTATTCTCTAATTTTGTTATTCCATAAAATGTTGGTTTTAGAATTGTTTCTCTCAAATCAGACCATTAAAATTTAATTCATGATCTAATTGAAATAGGTATTAATTGCTGATTTTTATAACAATATCAATCTTTAAATTTAAACAATTAGGTAGTGCCAACTTCACCAGATAAATCATGTCAACAAACAACTAAGGCTAACAAAGAGATGTAAAAAATAAATAAATTTATTTATGAGTTACTTATTTTAATACATTTTTATAGGTATTTAATCTCATAGCTAGCTAATTCTTATCTTTTAAGGATTTAAGTGAAAAACTTAATTAGCTGCTTAATGACTTGTAAATTTTCTTTTTCTAAGATCAGTAAGATCCTAAAGAATCTATTAGCAAATTAAATCTATCTCTGGCTCATATATTTAATGCCAAATCAGCTCACATTTGGTTGATTTAATGCTAGCAAGGAGTAAGATTTCAATTCAATTTCAATAAAATATATATAAATGTTAAAATTAGATTTTAACAACTTACGAAAACAATAGAGAGAAAAAAAGTTTGATATCAAAAGGATTGCTTAGTGAGTCTTTCTTTGGGAAAAAACCTATAAATAGTAAGAATGCAAGAAACAAACCTCTTTACTATCAAATTTGTGAAGACAAAGAACTTTCTATTGTTGTTGATACTTGCTTGATTATTCCTATTACAGATTTATAAACAAATCAAGTAGCTATTTTATAACATTTATTAATTTTATGAGTAATTTTATTTATTTAAAAAAAAGATAAAGATAATGATAGAAGTAAGCAATTCTAAAAATGAAATATTTTCCTTTGATGAAGAATATTTGAGTATCATTTTGGGATAATTTTTGAATAAAATTGTAACTATGTAAGAAGTTTGTAAATAGTAGGATACAATAATTAAGTTTAATCAATAGCTTGTGGATACAATTGATCACTTTATGTATGCAGAAAATAAATTTGATCTTTCTTAAAGGATTCAAAAGTCATTTGCTATTTGTTTTGGAATAACTAATTTTATATTCTATTATGTTGAAGATAATAATTTAGTTAAATATGAGTCTCCAAACCATAAATCAGAGTACTCTATGAAATATGGATTAGCTGGATAAGCAGCTTTGGATTAAAAACCATATATAATTAGTGATGCAAAGCTATCTTCATATTACAATAGATTAGTAGATTTATAATCTATTCTCCCTATTTTTGCAATACCATTGCTAGATAAAGAAAATATTAAAAGTTCACCAGAAGAAAATCCTTTGTCGGCTTGCTTAGGAGTAATTCAAATAGCTCTTAAGTAAAAATATAAATCTACTTAAAAGGATGTATTAATTGATGCTTCAGAAGGATACTTTGGTTTAGAAGAAACTATGTCTATAAAAATACAGTAATTTTGCTAATTGCTAGTTCATTCAATAAAATAAATCAACAAAAAGCATCCTTGAAAAATCATTTTTAATTTACAAACTAACCTGATCATTTATTTATTTATAATTTTTAAATATTTTTTAATTAAAATATTTATTGTTTATTTATTTCTTTAAACATAATTGTAATTCAACATTAATCAAAATAAATTGTTCTGTGATTTCTATTCAGCTCAGTATGATTTATCGGTTATTGAGTATTATTCACTCAGACTTTTGTCAAATCATTTATTTTTTTTAATTATTATTAATATATCTAAAAAAATAATAATTAATTAGTTATTTTAATAATAAATATTGTTCTAATTAGAAAGGATAAAAAGTGATAAATATTAATACCAGAAATGAAATTTAGAAATATTCTTTAACTTTTGATTATCTCTATCATATTGTAAGGATGTGTAGCATATAAAAGAAAGTAATTCGATGCTTGTTTAAAAAATAAATGTGAAGTTTAATAGAAATTTTGTTAGTTGGATTTTGAATGCTCTGATTATTAATTAGATTATCTTAATTGTATAGGATCTAAATCTATATGTAAAGGAGACTTTTCTGATGATAGGTTCTCTTCAGCTATTTTAAATTGTATGAAATAATGTAATATAGTTTCAAACAATAAAAACTGGATCAATCTTTCAAATTGTTATTACAGTTGCTTTGCTTTTAAGTTGAACATTTTTATTGGAAATTTGCTTATTTTATTTTTTGCCTTAATGTGATATTATGTATTAATTTACTGAATCAAAAAAATCAATCAATCTATTTATTTACCTCTCTGTATTGCATATTGATTTCTATCAAAAAGTTTCATCAATAAATTTAATTATTATAATAGAAATATACTTTTATTAAATAAAAATTATTTAAATTAAGTAAAAAATAAGACAATCATTAACTTATAAAAGTATACAATATTAGTTGTAAGCTTTTTTAGTTAAACATTTTTCTATTTTTTTGTTTTTTTGATAATAACTTGTTTGTTCATACAAATATAAATAGTTATTTTTTAATTAAATATATTAATTTTAAGGTAGGTTATTCATCAATTAACTTAGTTTAAGTCATATTCTTCTAAAATTTACTATTATTACTAATGCACAAACTAAGAATTATCTCTTGGTTAACCTTGAAGTTCTTTAATTTCTTTATTGATTTTTATTGCTTATTAGTATAGAATCTTTTAACTATTCTGGTTGGCTATTTATGAGTTCTTCAAGCTAAAGAATTAGGCATCCCTAAAAATAATTAAAAAATTAAAATTAAATAAGTGTTTTTATTTATTTCAATATAATTACTGAGAAAATGAATTCTTGTTTAGTTATGTTTTATCTTTAAATTATTTATATAAATTATTTCCTAATTATTACTTCACAATTTAGAACTCATCTAAATCTTATTAGCTATTAGGATCATTTAAAGTGTAATGGTTATTCTCAACTACTATATTATTCAATTGAGATATCCCTGAAAAATTTACTTTCTAAGGGATAGCATTTAGGTAAGAATATTGCTTTAAAAGTTAAGCATTTGATGATGATTTTGATATATTTTTAGTTGAGTAAAATTGATCTTATAGTGATTTATTTATTGTTTATTTGAGTAAATCAATACTAGAAGGTGTAGTCTATTTGTGTTTATAACTTTGAATTGATGAATTTACCTAATTGTTTTCTGATATAAACATCTAATTTTTACTTTTTGATTGAAAAATTTTTGGTTAATTTTAATTCTTTGTAGAACCTTACTACTTATTCGAATTCTACTATTACCACATATTTGCATGCTTTTAGTTGTGAATACCAAATGTATATTCATTGTTTTAACCTTTATTATTTTAATTTAATCCACTTAATTTGATATTACTCTCAAGCTCTTAGCAAACTTCAATAGCTTTCTAAATTCTTTTATTTTTCAAATAGATTAAAAAAAATAATTTATTTATTAAAAAATTACTTTTAGTTTTAGGTCTCACTATGATTAGAATCCAATCCCTAAAATTGTAAAGGCTCATCTTTTTCTTGAGGTTTTGCAGTGAGAATTTATGGAACTTCTTAGTTTTTTTGATAATCTATATTACCTGTAATAAGTTATAAATCAAAATAGATTAAATAATAAAAAGAATTCAAATTACTTGAATTAATATAATCGTATTTGCAGTTAAGATATGTTAAGAATGTTGGTGACATTCTTTTTTCAGAATAAAAGCCTTTTTCTTAATCATAAACTTTTAATCTTTTGACAGAATTAGTAACTGTAAAATTAGAATGATTTTATTGGTTATAATTTTATTTTTTTTAAGTAGAATTGTTTCTTGTTTAAGCTTCTGATTTTTTGCTTGGTGTCATTATTGAAGTGTAAGAATTTTTCATTCTTTCAACATTCTTTTCCGAGACTTTCTTTTACCATTCAACCTATCTATCATAAATACTCATGTTATGTTATTCGTCCTATGGCATAGGCTTGTATTTCTTTGGATTAATTTAAGGTCTAAAGGTACAACCTACAGTTTCTTCCTTTTTCTTCTCTTCAATTCTTTTTTCTAACAAAATTTATTTCCTTTTCATGAATATCTATGTTTTATCTTCAATAGGTAAGTAGTTATTGCTTTTATTATAAAAATACATTTTACTATTCAGAGAAAATCAATAATAATTCACTTTACTTATTCAAAGAGAGTCTTTAAGCTTTTTCTGTTAACTTTGGTTTAAATGTGCATTTTTAGAGGTCTTTTGCTTCATTATCTTTCTAAATACTCTTTAGCTTTTCCTCTTTTTCTAACTTAATTTACATTCCATGATAATAAATATTGCATAATAACTCAGTTTGATGATCTTATTTTTTAGGTTATGAGCTTTATGGTCTTTGCTAAGAAGGATTCTAATAACTATGATATTATTATTTATTACTATTAGTGATATTATTATTTATCTTCTTATTATTATTTTTGTTGTTAGTGCTTATTGTGCTATTACTGATTTTATTTGCGTTACTTTTTGTTTGTATCTTAGAATCTTTAGAAACAGTTTCACTGATTTAGGATAACCGTTAAATATTTGCTTAAGTGTTTTAATTATCTAATAAAATAGTAAAAAACATTAGATGAATTAGTTTAAAATAAAATTATTACTTTGAAAGGTATCTTATGAGCTTATCATAAGGGAGGATTTAACTGTTTTTAACTATTCAAGAGAGTTTGCATCTTTTATTGATTATTAAGAAAATCTCTAAGTTATACTTTAGTTTTTTTATTGCTATGATTATGGAATTTATTCTTATTTCTTCTACTAGAGCACTTGCTAAGTCTTAACTAAATTAGAAGAATTGCTTGATTATATAGTGAACGTTTATTTTGAATTATTGGTTTGTGACTAAGTTGTTGACTAATCATTGCTTTTTTTAAATAATTACTACTTTTACTGTAACTCTAATAGTTGCTTTTAGTATCTATTTTAATATTCCACTTCAGCCTCTTCTGGGGTCATTTTAGATAATTGTTTTTCAAACCTTATATTTTCTTCATATAGCTCTGAATTATTTTAGTTGATGCTATTTTTTGCTCCACGAGATGATTACTTTTTACTTAGTTGAGGTTTTATTTCTTAAGGAGAAATTTAATCAGATTAAAATCCATATTAATTTTATTGGCTTTATTATTAGTCAAAATAATTTTCTTATATGTGCTCTAACTCATGATTATGCTATTAAATTTAATCCCTAACTGCTTCTGCATAATATTCTTATTCATGTTAGTGATCTCCTCCATTTTGGTGTTACCTAAAATTAAAATAACGAAATATTAATAATTTTATTAAAATTAAAAAAATATTACTCAGTATAATCTTAAGTTGCATATCTAGCTTATCTTTAATAGTTTTAGCTTATTCCATTAACCTCATCTAGCTCATCGTCATCATCATCTTCGTTATGATTTTGATATTGATGGTGTTGATGATTATGATGTTGCTAGTGCTAATCTAATTAATAAATAACTTTGCATTTAAGAAATAATTTCAATCAAAAATATATACTTTAATCTTGACTATCTAATTCTTATTCTGAGATGTCTTGTTCTTCATCCTCGCTTTTAATAGGATCTTTATAAATGTTTATATATTCTTCATTTCTGTCTTCATAAAATTATTGCTCCTGTTTATAGCTGGCCTGTCTGTTTTATTAGCTCTTCTTTTCTATTAAGTTTCATAAAGATGGAATTTGCTGAATCAAATTTATTTAAGAGAGATTTTAAAAATTACTTTGCTAAATATTAACTTCATATAGCTCTAAATCACTAGAATTCTCCATATTGTACTAATTTTCATGCTCTGATTCCTATCCTGAATTTTTACGACTCATTTATATTAGCTTTATATTTATTATTTAGTACTTAATCTATTAATTTAAATGTAAAGGTTTTTTTTTAACTATTCTATCAGCCGATTAAAATAAAACAAAACAAAGACTTGCTAGCTGAAAAATAATTAATTTTCAATAAATAAAATTATTGATAGATTAATAATTATTAAAGTTTATATTGATATCTAATAAATAATATTTGTTGTTTATTCATATCATATATTATGAGCATATTATACAAAATAGACAAACAAATAGAAATTTATTCTAACAATTTAAGGGAATCAAGATATATTTTTAATTTAAAATTATTACTGAAAAATTTAAATATCTTTTTTAAATGATATACTTAAAAAGACTACAAGACTACTTTATTTAACATAAAAAAAAATAAAATTTATTTATTGGATTAAATAAGCTTTGTTTAAAGAATTTTTTGAGAATAACTATTGAAATTAGCTTAAATATTTTAAAATAAAAATATTTTTAGAAAAGTTAAAGTAATTTTAATCTTTTATTTTCAAATTATTCATACTACCAAATAAAATTTTTTATAAAATTATTTTATCCCTAAATCCTTAGAAAGGAATGATTAAATCTAAATTAAAATATTTGCAAATCAGTTAAATTTGAATATCTTAATCAATTCTTAGGCTATTAAAATATTATTCTGAAAGAAAAAAGATGAATATTTAAAAATCAAAAAAACAGAAAGAAAATTAAAGTGAATCTTAAATTCCTTCTTTTTTTTGAATTAAATAGAATTTATTTCATTTCATAAAAATCTTTTATTTTTGCTCTTTAATTGATAAATTTAGTAAAATTTTATTTATGTGTTTCTAGTTTTTATATTTAGTTTTTATTTTTTTCATCTGAGTTTATATATTTGTTATTTTTTTATTTTATTTTGTTTATTTGTTTGTTAATTTTTTTATTTCTTTTTAATTATTTTAATTTTAATTTTTATTTTAAATTTGGATTGGAATTTATATTTTGTTTTTAATTTTTTTAATTCTTTTTATTATTTTTATGTTATTTATTATTAGAGAGAGCAACTATTCGCCTATCAACAAGAAGATTCTCAACGTTCCTAATATGTTAAAGGGAAGAAGAGGGGGTTAATGTTCGCGTTTCCTTGAGATACGTATAATCCGCAACATACAATATACTCTTGAATGTCTGTGTATTACTATTTTTTATCCTATCTAAAGATTTAAGCCTTTTTCAAGGATAGTAATACCATTCACTCCTAGAGCTTTAAGAGTCCCTCAAAAACTTAAACAAGCAGCACCAAATGCTTACTTATTACAATTCATATTAATTGACTTACTTTTCTTACCTTTCGATTAATAAATAAATTAATCAGCAATAAAGCACAGTTCTATTTATTATCAGCTCACTACCCATAATCTTATTTTAGCCATTCCATAGCAAATACTAAAGCTCTAATCATAATACTAATCAGCATAATTTTAATATAGTTTATAATTATATGGTTATTATTACAGATTAAAACATTTTAGATGCGATTTAAGTCAAATCTAAGTGTTTCTTTCTGTTAATTAGTTATTATTAGTTTTTTATGGTTTTTATCTTTTTCTTTTTTAGTAAATTATTATAACAAAAAGGATAAATCAAATAATCTTTTGTTAAATTTCATAAAAATAAGAATTTTTTTCATCAAATGATCAATAGAGTATCTAAATCTTAGATATTTCTCAAAAAATACATATTTTGAATTTTAAAAGTTGAATTTTTGAAATTCTTAACTTTTTAATAAAACTCAGAAAATGAGAAAATAATTTTTAGTATTGAAAGTTAAATAAAATAATTATTTAAACAAAAGATGATATTTTAGACTCCAAAATAAAATTAGATATTTAATAATCAATAAAACTTACAAATATGATGATATTTATTAAGATTTCACATTCTTTTTATAAAAAATCAATATTTAAAATACCAAAATTATCTGCTTTTATAAAATGTGATGGATTATTTTTATTAATTTTAAATAAGAAATAAAACTCAATATTTGCCATTTTTTTGTAAAAAATTAACAAAAAATAAAAAATTTTTCATAATTATTGTTAAAATTATTTGTCTTCGATCTTAAAATTCGATTATCTGGTTACTCATACAAACCAAATTTTCTATTTTTTATAAATAAAATTTCAATCAATTGAATGAATCTAGAATCTAGTTGAAAAAACTAAAAAAACTAAATTTTAAATAAAAAAGTAAATCCATTAATCTGTTTAAAAGTTTTATTTTGTTAAAAAATGATAAATAATTATTTTATTTTTTGTTATTTTTCATTTTCTTTTCTTTTATGTAATTGGAAGCTCAAAACAATTATAATGAGGATTTTAAAATTATTGATCATTCAAATAAATGTTGCTCATTTTATTAATTCGTCTGAAAAATGTTAAATTAAAAATAGAACAAATAAAAAAGTATGTATGCTTCTCTAATTTTAATATTAATTATGTTTTTTTTTTTATTCATTCAAATTATTTTATTTTTATTTTTTATTTATTTATTTATTTTTTAATTTTTTTAATTTTTATTTGTTTATTTTTTAATTTTTTTAATTTTTATTTGTTTATTTTTTAAATATTTATTATTATTTTATTTATTTATTTTTATCATTTATATTTATTTGTTTTTTAATTTTATATTTTCCATTTATATTTCTAATCTAAAGAGCGAGGAAACCTATTTTAATTTTTTTAAAAATATTTTTTATAATATTAGCATGTCTAAGAGAGAATTTTCTTGATTTATCAAGGACTCTTCAATCAATTTACTGCTATATATTCTTACTAGAGATTTATGCGTTAAAAACTAGGGCTTAATTGGTTTTTAGTAAGTTTTTTATAATCTTAAAAGTAAATGATCTTATTAGAAGGTCTTTTGAAAGAATTAGTAAGATTAAAATCATTAGCGTTTAAATGATCTTAAAAATACTTTATGTTTATCAAATAAATAACGATAGCTATAAATTTCGTATATGAATGTGTTAGATTAACAAACAGAGGGCACTGTTTTTATAGATTTAGAATTGGAATTTTAAAAACTGATACGATTCTAAATATAATCTGATTTTATTCTTAAAAACTTTGTTAATAAATGTTAAAAACTAAGATTTATAGCTTTCATTTTTATTTGTTCTTGTTAGAATTTATTTTTCCTTATTTTTTTAGTAAATTCATACTTTTTAATATTTATTTATTGAAATTTATTATGATTAATTTAAATCAAACTTTTCCTTTCTCAAGAAAAATTCAAAAATTGAGGAATGATAATTAATATCATGACTAAATGACTAAATGAGAAATTTAAAGATAATTAAATAATTTACAATAATAAATAAATAAAAATGTTTAATCATTAAAATACAACACACAAAATTTGAATTCTATTTAAAATGGGTATTTTATATGTTTAATGACATTATTAATTCAGGTTAATTTTTATAAAGATAAGGATAAATATTTTTGTAACAATAATCTCTCAATTAAAATATTAAATTTTTAAAGTTTAATAATCAACAAAATTTGATCTCTATTTTAAAATATTTTAAAAAGATTTTTTTTTTTGATGGTATAAATTTAGTTCAAATAATTCGAGAAATCTATTTTATAATAAATATTTTAGAATAATAGAATGCCTAGTCTTTCTTTACTTTAATATCAAAATTTTGATGGACTATGTACAGTGTTATCAGCTAAAACATAATTTATTTAAGGTTAACATACTAAATTTATTAAGAATACAATCATATTTATGAATTAATAATTTCTTTTATTTCGAGAAAATATTTATTTATTAACAAAAGTTATTTTGATTTTTCAGATCTTGTTTTTAAGAAACTTTCAATTCAGTATTTTTTTCTTATTTTTCTTAATTTTTTCATAAGAAACAAATTAATTAAATTTATCTTATCTCTTCTTTCTTCTTTTTGCTTAATATTAAATATTTTTTAATTTTGATAGAAGAAATAAATTGGATTCAACTAACACTCAATAATGAGTTAAACAATTTACATTTTTTATAATTTCTGAATATTTAATTTTATGATATTTATTTAACTCAAATCTATTTTTTTATAATTGATTTTCAACATCAATTTCTTTAAATTTAATTATTTTATTATTATAATTATTTAAATTTATATTATTTTTAAAATAGACTTAATTACTTTGCCATAGCCCTCTTCAAAAAAACACTAAGTTATAGAAATTGAGTTTTTAAAAAAATAAATATTATAGTAAACCTCTAAATTTTTTATTCTGATATTATCATATCATCAGCAAAAAACCTTCTTTTATTTTTTTAATTACAAAAGAAATTAATATGCTAAATTAAAAACTAAGATTTAAAAAGATAGATAAACAATTTTTTTAATTAATTCTTCTAGAAAAAGTAAAATAATTTTTAGAAGTTATTTATTTTTAATTATTTTAGTTAATGTGTTTTTTCATAATTTTAAATAGTATAAACCATGCAAACTTTTTAACTACTAACCTAAAAAATATGACATCATGTTAAAAAGAAGAAATTTATTACAAATTTTTTACAAAAAAAATAATAAAAGATTTGTATGTTAGCTTCTTATTTAAAGGAACAAATTAACTTAAAATAAATAAGTAAATACTAACTTTATCAAAAAAATTAGACATGTAAAATATGCAAAATGTGTACTTAAAATGAAATTTGTTTGTATTTATGGTTTTTTATGAAATTTACCTGTCCTTTTTGGATATTAATTAAGTTTTATTTAGTGTTATAATATGTTTTAGTTGAATTAGAAGTCTTTTTTAAATTTATTTTATTTATTGAATTAATTTATTTTTAGGTTAATTTTTTTTTAAAGTTTTTTTGAAGGTATTTGAGTTGGTTTTATTAGATGTGGATTTTAATAGGAATTTATTTATTTATTAGGAATAGAGAAGCTCGTATTTTTAATGTTGTTTGATTTTTCTTTCTAAAGGTTTTTTTTAAAGTTGAGTTTTTTAAGTTTTTTATCATCATCATTTCATCTTTCGAAGTATTTTTGACAAATAATCCAGGGTTAGTTTTAAATAATAAAGGGAATAAGAAAAATATCATATCTTTAGGGAATAAGAATTTTGGTTAGCTGTCTATAAAGCTGAAGTTTCTCAAGCAATTTTAATCCTATTTTCTTTTGGTAGCTTAGATCTCTTTCAATCGATAAGCTATAGCATAAAATAGTTTCCACCTCGGCTTCTTTTTTGCAGCTTGACTTACATGTTATTTTTAGAACTACTCTGCTAATTGATCTTGTCTCATTAGAAATCTTCACATTATTCCTTTCTTTTAGTAAATGCAAATTGTAGGTTCCCATAGCAAAAACTTGTAACCTGTGTATGATAGAATTAGAAAATAACTAAAATCTACTTTAAAAAACTTAATCCGTTTGTACTCGATTATATAAATTTTAAAATAAAAGGCCTATTAAAAACTTTGTGTTTGGAAGGATTAAAAACTATACCGAGCTCTATGAAAATTATTGCGTTAAAATTAATTATAAAAAATATCGTTAAATTTTTTCACTTTTAATTAAAGGTGATCGTTGAAAAATTGATGAATAAATAAATATATTTTCTTAATTGATACCATAATTTTATTAACAAATAGTAAAAAGTGGAAAGATTATCAAAAAATATTTTAAAATTTATCATAAAATAATCTATTTTAAAAATATTTTTTTTATTTTATTATTTTAAGCTTTTTAGTAAGTTGATAAATAACAATAACTTAAACATAAATTATTTTTTAAGAAAATTTAAAGTTGACATATTTTTATTTTATTAAAAAAAATACTACTCTCATTTTTAAATTTAAATTGCAAATCTTTTTATTGCTCTTTTTTTGATAATAAATCAGTTTTCTTTATTCACAAATGAACGAGGAGTAAAATATTGATAAAGAAAATATTAATCCTAATAGCTAATCATCTCTTTGTTAAAATTAATAGAAATTAACTTACTTTCAGCAAAAAGCAACTTTTTATTTAGATGAAGACACAAAGAATTTTTCATAAACGTTTTAAGAAAATGCTAAAAACTACAAATTCAATCTAGATAAAAACAATTTCATACATTTTTGGCCTAATTATCCAATCAGACATTAGAAACTCCTCTTAAATAATTTCTTACCTAAATAAAAAGAAAATTCAAAAGTAAAACCTTTGAATGTAAATTTTGAGGGTTCTTAGGTCGCTAATCTAGAATAAAAAGCTTAGGCTGTAGGCTAAGTATTTGTTGTTTATGTAGAAAAAAACAATTTCATTGATTTCTTAGAAATAAGTTGTGCTACTTTTTCAGTCGTAGAGTTTGACAACTAATAATCAAGCAATTAACATTCAAATGAAATATTTGGCTTAACTGTAGCTCATGTCTTTATGGACACTCCTCAAAATACTAAAGGAGATTACTACCGTTTAATATTTGTAAGCATGAGTGAGATAGATGTATTTGAAGATTTTAAAAAGTCACTTTAAAAATTTAAAGCAAAAAAAAGAAAATAAATAGTTGATTTTAGTAAATAAAATGAGTTTTAAATAAAAGATTTCAGTTTACTTCTTCAGAGTTATTTAATAGAAGAAGATAAATATTTTAAGGAATAGCCTATTTTTTAAGCATTCATAAATTATGAATTTCTTGAATATAGAAGAGAATTAATATCAATCATTTGGGAGAGTGAGAATTCTCATCAATATTTATTAGATCCTCTAAATGGTTTATAATGTCTTCCTAGTATTGATTGCTGCTTACTCTCGTTTAATGATAAATTTATTGATTTCTTTCATTAGAAGAAGATAGATTCTTTAAAAATTTAACAAAATGATTATAATTATGAGCATGATTAATAAAATATTATTTGCATGATAGGATTTTAATAAATTTCTGGGAGCATTTTCTAAAAGAAAGACCCAACATATCTCTTAAACATACTTCATGAAAAGAAAGGAATATAACCAATCGAAGTGAATAAATTAATTAATCCACACAAATCTCTATAAATAGGATAACATGCAAAAACTAACAATTATATTATGGCATTTGAAGCTAGCACAACTCAGGGATCAAGTGGCTCCCCTGTTCTGGATCTGAATGGAAATCTAATTGGTAAAATTATATTCATTAAAGAAAAAAAATTAAATTAAAAATATTAATTAGGCATAAACACTGGCTATTTTGATGATGTAACTAGTTATGAAGATACTCAAGAAACCTAAACTTATCAAAATATTGTTAATTTTGATAAAAATGTTAAAGAAAATTAATCAAATTATCATAAGATAAAAAATTATAACTGTGGAGTTGATGCTAATCATATAATTTTTTAAGCTTTTTAGAAGAAGGATATTTCTATATTTTACCAAATACAATAACAATATCCATCAGAACTAAGAAAATCTGTTCCTCCAAATTATAATTATCAAGTATCAAATTAAAAATAAAATAAAAAAAGGAAGAGATGAAGATAAGTAATATTTTTAATCTATGTCTTATATTATTAACACTTAAAGAGATATTACAACTTTTACAGCAATAGAATATTAGTTATTAATTAAAATTAAAATACATTAATTTATGATAAAAATTGTTTTTTATTTTGATAATTGTTGAATGGTGGTGAATATAATTAAATACTGCGTTAAAAAAATTAAAGGTGTTGGTTTTTATTTATTTTTTCAAATTAAAACCCCAATTTTAAAATTGGTAATAAAATCTTTAATCTCTAAAATTTTTTTCTTATATTATTGTAAAAATTGTGTTTAAATATTAGTTATGGATTTTGAATATTTGTTTTAAATTTCTTTATTCAGTGTTTTTATAATTTTATAAAAGTTCCAATAAAATTGGTTATACTGGAGCATAAAA
>JH720378.1:0-20265 GCA_000231825.2 Tetrahymena elliotti 4EA
ATAAATAAAAAGCTCAATAAATAAAAGAATATTAGATAATCCTCCTGAATCTCTCTTCAGATCACTCATCCCCTTCTATTTTCGGAAAAAATGTTTAAAAAAAGAAGATTGGAGAGCTATGAAAAAGGAGTGGTTTTATTATTAATTGGTGAAGAGATGTATAGATAGAATAAAAGAAAATCTTCTTAAAAATGTTAGATTGTAAGGACAGTACTTTTTTTTTTTGATTAAAAATTAAAAAATAAATATAGTTAGTAAATTTTTAAAAATAAAATTTGAAAAATTGTAAAAAGAAACAAAAAAATTTATATTTTATCTGACTAGGTCAGAGGCTCATAATTGTAAGTTTTTGAATATGGTAAAAATCTGAAAATGTATTATTAAAGAGGGGTATCTTATTACCGAATAATGATATTTTATTTATTTGCTAGCCATGAATATAGATAGCCGCATTATTTTTTACATTGTAAATACAATTTCACCCCAGCTTTAAGAGTTATTTTAAAAATTAGAATATAAAGTATTAAAAACCTTTAAAAATATTTTTATATTATTGTTGACCAGTGTATTTTTATTTTTTAATAATTCTTATTTAAATATAAATAAAAAGAATATCCTTTTTTATTTATTGAAAGCCCTAAGTATTTTTATTGATCAGTTTTCAGTTATTTTTAAATAATTTAAAAAATCAATTACTATTCTAATTTAATTACAACGCCCTAATTTATTGAATGTGCTCAGTATTATTGACCGGTAAACAGTTTATTTAAAAAATCTATTACTCTTCTTGTTAAAATTTACAAATAAAAACATATCTTTGTTTATCTAATCCCCCAAGTATAATTATTAATTAAACTAAAATATCAACTTTTTATAACAAAATAACATAAATTAAAAAATAGCAAAAAGAAAAAAGAAAACAAATATTAAAGTTGAAATAACTTTTATAACTTATCTTAGAAATAATGAGCTATTAATCTGTAGTGCTAATTTATCTAGAACCATTCATACTTTATCTTTCACCTAATTTATCTTTTAATATGAAAGTTTCTGAAGGTATAGATGCTAACCGTGTAGCTAATATGAAAGATTATTTTGTAAAAAAACTTAGGTAAAGATGGAATAATAATATGACTTTTCGTGAATTTGCATATAATTGTGTTAAAGCTATCAGATGAGTTGCTTAAATAGCTTTACTTTTAAATAAGAAAAAGCTGATATTAGTAATCAAAATGAATAACCCTAGCTTTAGTCAAAATGTAAATATAATTAAAATAAGTAATCATATTGCAAAGTAAAAGTATTTAAAAATATTATTACAAATATAAATATTAATAGAATAAGTATCTTTTCATATTGTATTTTTTTAGTTTTGCTTTTGTGGTAATATTGACTTTTTACAAATAAAATAAAAATTAATGTAAAGAAGAAATGTTAAATAATAAAAAAAACAAAATGAATTTGGATAAAAAGAATACAACATTAATAATAATTGCTCTAAAATTTTGAATAATTTAAAATATAAAACTGAAAATCATTTTTACTTTTCATAATTTTTCTTGTCTTAGTTTCCTTATTTAAAATAATTGATATAAAATATTATAACTTTAATTAAAGAAAATTTACATCTTGGCTTCATCTAACTCAACATCGATTTAAAATTGTAAAACTTTTTTGTCAATGTCTGGACTAAATTTAATGTGTTTGGTGTCTTAGAAAGCTCTGTAATCCGACTCGTCTTTACTTTTATGAATTCCATAGTACTCTGGAGGCATTTTAAGCTTATATTATTCAAATCTGTTAGTAACTCTATTTAATGAAGGATTTGATGTAGACTTTTTTAAAAGAGAACTATTTTTTATGTTCTTAAGTACTTTTTCAGCTTCTTATTCTTCTTCATTAAAATTACTATATTTAAACTTATTGTTACTTAAAGTAGAAGGATTCTAGTTTTCAAATAGTTGAGAGCTCTTTTAATTTTAATTTTCTCTCATAAGCTAGATTTACTACCTTTACATATCTTTAGCATCAGTTAAATATATATTATCAGATATCACATTTGCATTAGATTATTTTTTTACAGTAGAATATTAATTATTCGCATTTAAAGGGCTTTTAATATCATCAACCTTAATGCCTCCCTATTTTTTATCTGTCTTTTGTTATTATTATTTTCCAAATATTCCCAGAAGAAAATCATCTTCACTATTATTGTTGATAATTTATTTTTCTTATTTTTGGATAACTTCGATTTAATTATTCTTAATCTTCTCGCTTTCTTAACTTTCTTTTTAAGACATTTTGCTTTTATATCTATCTTTTAATATTTGCTTTGAATTTTATAGTAACTCTTCTTCATTTTATAAAATTTAATCTACATTTTCATTTTTCGTTAAATCAAATGAAATTGTTGTCTTTTTCGTTGCTAGAATTTCTAAAAATTATTTATGCTTATATGTACGAGTATCGATCATAAATATTATGTGATTGGGAACATCCTCTCCTATTTGTTTATACATCTCAAAGATTATACTTTCAAGTAAATTATGAAATCTTTCATCAATATCTTCTTCATTTACACCCAATTAATCTTGAGTATCTTTAATCTCTTCTTCTTCTAAATACCTGCAAATATTTTACAATGCTTTATTATACTACTCCATCTTTGAATCAATTGTAACAAATTATTTAAGCAAATATTCATAAAGGAAATTCATTTCTGCATTTTTTTTCTGATTAATTGAGATTTTATTCAAATATTTCTCATGAAGCTAAACAACTTTTTCTTTCATTGCTTCCAAAAAATCAATTTTAATTTAATATTTATCTGTAACTGCTTATTAAGCAGCCTCAAAAATACTCATATGAATCAACTAAACCCCCTTTATCTCTATACTATCACTTAAATTCTTTTATTTTCTAAACTTTATTCTTATTTATTCAACTAATTTAGAAATAATTTTTGTTTATTCTTGCCCATAATTCTAACTAAAAATAAAATCTGCTATCTCAACTAAATTCACATTAAACTCATTAAAAGTATCTTTATCATCAATAAAATTCTAACAAAAATTAGAAACTGTCCCCTAATTACTCTTCAATTCAAATAAATTCTCATCAATATAAGCAATAAATTCATCAACCCCTGGAAAAATATCAATATTATGTAAAAGGTTGCAAAATAGCTTTTTCTAAATATAAAACTTGTTCCTCTAATCAACGAAATCCTACATTTTATCAACAATCCCATCTATTTTATAAAAGTGAGAATTAATTTTTATTTTTAATATGTAAGGGGATAGGAGGATAGGACAAGGGCTACCTTCTTAGTAGACCTGGCACATATCACCTATTTTAGTAGGGTAGATACATTTTTAAATAAAAAGAGTGCTCTACCTATAGTAAAAATACCCTCTCCTCTCTCACACCCATGTATTTTTTGAAAAGAAAAATTATTATTATACCATAAACTTATTTGATTTACTCATGAGCTTTATCTAATTGTTCTTGAAGAAGCTATATTGCTTCATTATTAACTTCAACTTCTTTATAAGAATTTTTTGGTTTTTTGAGTTAATTTTATCTTTCTTGTAATAAATCTTCTAATTCAAAAACAATTTCGTCTTCATCATTTTCTTTAACTTCTTTTAGAAATTTAAAGCAAGTTTACTCTTGTACTCTTTTTTGTTTAAGTTTTTGCCTGATTTGCTGGAATGATTTCTATAAAAAAATTATTATTTTAAATCTTTTATTGAAATAATTTACATGCCAAAGATTGATGTAATTTTTTAGACTAACATTTCTCATATAAACAGCATTCTAACTGTGCAAATACATTATTTTTTCATTATTATCCATATACTTTTAGAAATTAACCATAAATAATCTAATTTTTAACACAAACTAGCCTTAATCACTTGAGTTTTTAGATAATTGCTGCTGTTGTTATCTCCCAACTCTTAAGCTTTTCATTTCCTCAAAAAAGACTTTTAAAATGTTTTAGTTTTCGAATCCGAGATCATTGATAAATTACACAAACTCTTCACAATTCACTTTAGATTAAATATAAAATCATTTGATAAGATAATTTAATAATAGTTATTTTAAATACATTCTTCAGTTTCTATTGATATCTAAGACATTTTGTTCAGTTTGAATAGATTTTCTTTTAGAATCTCCCACAAATCACTTAATTTGTAATTCTTTGTCAAGGTTAAATCATTTTCACTTCCTGATGAACTCTTTTTTAATAAAATTCCTTTTTATTGGAGTGGTTGATTTGTCTTTATAATTTCATAAATGTGTTTACCTTTATTTTATCAATGATTTCTTTTTACTTTCTTCTCTTAAACCTCTTGTATCTTTTTTAAGTTTCTATTTAGTTTTCTCTTTCCTTTAAAATTCTTTTCAATCTGACTGAAAATCTCTAATTATCCATTATATCTTCTAAATAATCAAAGACCTAACAAATAATTTTCCTTTGATTCTTTTAAATATAAATTATTTTATTTTTTATGAAATTTCATTTATTTTAATTCTTACTTCAGTTGTAAAATAATTAGCAGGTGGCATATTCCTAAAAAAATATTAATAATCTTATATATTTGATAATTATTTAGTGCTTTTTTTCCATCCAACCTCTTAAACAATCATAGTTTCAGAATCTAATTCCTAAGGTAACTGATTTTCAGATTGAGAGTATTCAAAAACAGATTATAAATGTCTTTAAGGAAATGGCTTATATGAATGCTTTTTATATGAAGTATTTAAAGATAATCTATTAGAGTTAGGCTGCAACTAAATTTCTTCAACTAATTAAAAAGGCTCTTAAAATGTAGATTCAGGATTGATTACTCCTAATTTAAGTTTATTCATTTTAGCTTTAACTAATTCGTGAGGATATTTGATTAGTTTAGGGTGTTTAACCTCATTCAAATTAGCCTTTAATGTTGTTGTGCTTTGCGTTTTCCTTTTCATGCTTTTTGGATTTGAATCGTAATATAGCAAAAATAAATGCTTCGTTTAAAATTTGTTGCACTTAGTTTTAAATGCTGAAGAAATATTTGTATGAATGAATGAATGAAATATATCGTAATATTTAAAATATTGATTAAATAATATCGTTATTACATTAAATTTACAAATAATAAAATTTGATAATCAAACCAATTTTTAAATTTAATAAATATCATAAATTTGTTTATAAGTAAATCTAAATACTATTTACTTTCACTGAAAAAAATAATTAACTCTTCAATTAAATATTAAATTATATTAATCCCTTTTAAGCGCTTAAATCTGCAATTTTGATAATAATTTATTGCCTAAAATATCTGGTCATATTTGTTAACAAAAAAATCTTAATTCTGATTGAAAATTTGTAATTATAAGTAAAAAATAATATCTAAAAAATAGGTTAATGAAAAAGCAAAGCGAAAAGGAATTACAAATTTAAAAATATCTTGAATAACTAGGCGTTTCTAATAGTAAATTGTTTAATAAATATAGTAGTATCATAATGAAGGTTCTTTAAAAAAGTTTATTAGTATTGTTTGAGTTATGAGGAAGATCTATTAAAATTAAATAGAATGACTGGAAAGGTATTTAAAAAATGAATTAAATCAAACTTTAATATATATTCTTTAATATTTTTCCTAAAAAAAGTAACTTTAAGAAATTCAATATAAGATTGCTAACTAATATACAAATACTCCTCTTTAGAATGCTAAAGATCTACTTTAGAAATAGTTAAATTAATAAAAACTTTCTTTTGGTGAAAAAGAGTAAATTATATTTTCAAAACATATGCTAGAATATGTTAAAATAATTAATATTTTTGTAGATTAGATGATCTCCTTGAAGGAGGGTTACAAGTTGGAAAAGTTTATGAGCTGACTGGTTATCCTTGTTCAGGAAAATCAGTTTTAGTCTAGAAATTAATTGCATAGAATTTTAAAACCTCTTAAAAAGGAGCTTGGTATCTAGATATTTCTAATTAATTTAACTTAAAAAGATTTTTAAAAATGGTAATTTATTAATTAATTATTTAAAAATAAAATATTTTTTAATAAAATAATTAAACATATTGTATAGTATGATTTAAATGATAAGAAAAAAGAGTTCGAAAAATGTTTTTACCATTAAGTTATTTAAGAGACTAAAAACTTATATATTTCACTATGTTTACTCATGAGCTATTTAACTTAAAATACAATTAATAATGAAAATAAGGTTAATCTTTTAGTAATAGATAATTTTGGGATGATTTTGAGAAGCAAAGAACCTTATAATGAATTTCTTTCTTATATTATATAAATATAAAATATTATCAAATAAATGTGCTCTGAACATAATTTAACAGTCCTTACAATTACCAATTAAGAAGAAAAAATTATTTATAAATCTAAAACTGAAGATATTTTCCGTAATAAATCTAATCTACCAATATGGAATTTTGTACCTCATAGTATCATCTTGATTGAAAACTAGCTTTAATTGACCAGTGAGAACTTTTAAAGAAATGCTAAAATTACATATACTGTCTTATCTGACATACAAATGGTAATTTTTTTATTTTTAAATTTCTCATTCTTACAATATCTAATTTAAATAGTCAGATTAGACGACTGTCACTGTAAATAAATAATATTGAAATGAATAGATTTATAGATAAAATTAATATATTTTTAAAATAAAATCATTCAAAATTATGTACCTATCAAAAACTACGAAATAAAAATAATTAACTTTATAAATGTAATGTATATCATATTTGAATTTATGTTTTCAAAAAAATGCTATTTATTAATGATTAGATCATATCTTTAAAGATAAATAAATTGAAATATGATTTAAATACAATAAAAAGATTTATTTTAATGAATAAATTAAATTACCTAACTAAAAATTAAAAAATAGAATAAAAATTTTAATAATATTTTTAGACAAAATTAGATAAAATTTAATTGAAATTAATATTTTTTAGTCTTGAATTTAAATTAAGCAGAAACTTATGATAATTTTCAATTAATATTATTTTTATTAAAAATTTAAATTTCAAAAACTGTAAAAAAGGAAAATTGATTTTAAAATGAATATCTTCATTTATTTTTCAATTTATTAATGATAAATTTAAGTTTACAAAATTTATAAATAAAACTAATATCTGAAATACTGTTCATTTATAAAATGTATGATTAGAATTGAATACTTACAAAATAAAACGTGAAGTATTGAGATATTAAGAAAAATTTAAAAATAGAAGTACTTTACTTTTAAATTTAAATTATCTTTTAAATTGTTAAGAGTAGATAATTCTATTTGATGGCTTTTGTGAGATATCTTAATAGAAAAAAAAATTAGAATGTGGTTTTTGAATGATTATATTATTTGCTTGTGACTCAATAATTTTTTAAAAAATAAAAATGAATGAATGATTTCTAACATCTATTTATTTTATTTAATGCATATTATAATATATGGAATGATTTGTTTATTTGTATCTATCTTTATGGAAATTTAAATTACTGAAAATAAAAATTGTTTGATTAATCTTAAATTATCAATCTAAATAAATATTAAATAGGGCTTAGTAAATAACAAAAAAACTAAATAACTGTTTTAATCAATTCAAAATTTAATTAGATTCTAAATGAAAACTTTGAAAAATTCTGATGCCCTCAATCTTTCTTAATCCTTAGAGGATAACTAAAATAAGATAGAGGAAACACATAAATTAATCTAACAAATAGAGAAACAGCTTTAAACTCTCTCTTAGCAGCCATCTCTGCCTCTAACTACTCCTACAGAGATATTGTTACAAAATCAAACAGATTCAACTTATCAATAACCCTTGATCAATTTAGACAATTAGAAATTCAATTAGAGTAACAATAACACTAGGCAAAATATTTTAAATTAGCAAGATAGTATTAATACAGATTAGGGTTAATATAATAGAAATTATTATGTAAGTTAACCTGAATAAGCATAATTAGATTAGTCACCTAGCATTTAATTAGAATCAAAATAGTAAAGTGCTCATTTCTAGTAATTTTCAAACAATAACTCACTAAGAAATAATTAACTCCAATAATAGATGAATTAAAGTAGAGAAATAGGGAAAATTCGCAACTAAATTAGTCCACCTTCAAAATAAGAAAAGTAGGTGACTTCTAATGGTGCCATAAACTAATCTTTGATGAAGGAATTTTAAGGATTAGATTTAAAAGAAATATAAAGAGAACACTTGCATGAAGTAACTTTACTTGAATAAGCATATAGGAAGAAGATATTAGATATGGAATAAACGATAGAGAATCAAAAGTTATAGTAAGAAAAATAATTAATGGATATGCAAAATCTTTTGCTAACTTTAGAGTAAAAAGAAAGTTTGATTGCATAACTTAAAAATAGATAAGTTGAATCATACAATTAGCAAAGAGTCTTCAATTAATATGAAGGATAATAAGAAATGATAATTTTAGCCAAAAAATTAGAAATTTCAGAGAAAGAAAAGTTAGAAATGATGAGTTAAAATGAAAATTTGAATAGACAATACAAGCTTGTTTTAAGTCAGAATGAAATTCTTACAAATAAATATAATAGAATTCTTAATTTATATCATTAATTAGTAGATACTGATAAAGAAAAATTGATTCAAATGCAATATGCAGAATCATTAAACAAAGAATAGTCTCTTTTTATGTCTCCCTAAAGCAGAGCTGTACCAATTTCTAATCTAGTTAATAACATTTCATCTATTCAATAATATAATAATACAACTCCACCACTTAACAATAATCACTTAAAAGATTCTAATCTTCAACTTTAGAATGAATTGGATCTTTTAGACGAAATTTATCAATAAAGGAATGCTGCTGTTTTTAACACATTAAACAAAAAACCTTATCTACTCAGTTCATCAGGTTAAAAGAATAATTTATCAAGACAAACCAATAAATAACTTTTCTCAGTTGAACAAATGTATAACAGCCAATAGTAATTATAATAATACTAGTAATTAAACAACTAACAAGCCAACTAACTTGTGTAAAATAACTATTAACTTTAATAAAACTAAAATCAAATGGACGAAAAAAAAACTTTGGAAGAAAATTAAATGATATAAAATTAGAGCAATAGATAAAATTCAAGAGATAACTCTGAAAACGAGCACATCTCCTTACCAACCAAAGATTTAGACAAGAAATTTTTCACAAATTAACAAATTAACAAATAGATAAAAAGTCCTTAAAGAAATAATTAATAAGAAAACATCTAACCAAAGCCAAAAAAAATAGGTGGTGATTTAAAGAAAAATATTTCAAGCATAAAAAATGTCCTTGAAGAAAATATTAAAACTAATGAAAATTTACAAACAGAAAATCTATAAACATCAAAGATTGATACAATTTAAAATATATTAAATATATCTGAGTCAATTTAGACTAAGAAGACAACAAAATAAAAGAATAAACTGGCATAAAATACAAGCAAAAGCCCTTTGATTAATAAATCAGGTATTGTGAATAAATCCATTAGTCAAAGCAAATCTAATTTAAAAATTAAATCTTCTAAAAAAGTTTAAAAGTGAAATAGTTAAACATCTTTATGTATCATTTGTAAAAATATATTTAAAATTGTATTTCTTCAATAATTTTTCTCAATTTGGTTCAAAGTTATTAATTATAAAAATTATCTCTTCTAAAATCAATCATAAAAAAATCATAAAAGAAAGAATTTAAATACTTCTTATTAATGAAAACAAAAATCTTTAAAAGATTTTGTAGATTTTCTTAGTTGGTACTGTTTATACTCTTTTTTTCATTCTTTTCTCTTGTTTCTAATTTTCAACAAAATCTTTTAATTTATTATTTTGTGTTCGAATTAAAAAAATGACTTACTAAGATGAATATTTTTTGTAAAGGAATACTTTTACATTAGATTTCTCAACTTTTATAAAAAGAACAAAAGATATTTATAATTTTTGTTTGATTTAAAAGATGAACTATTATTTAAATAATGTTTTACTACTTTCCTCTTTGATTTTTGCTCTGTTTTATTTTATGAAAAATGTTTGAACTAATTTATTCTCAAAATATTTTTATTTATTCTATTTAAAAAATTTGCTTACTTTCTTTTGATTAATCTTTTTTTTGCTAAAGAACTGCTTTATCATAAATAAAGATGAATAAACATTTCATTTTAGGTTTACTATTTTTATCTTAAAAAAATATGCTTTTTGTAATATCTTATTTAGTGAAAAATATCTATTTACTTAAAAAAACATAATTAAATTTTTAAAAAATGAAAAACGAACTTAGAAAGAATGAGATAACTCTTTTTTAAATTGTGTTTCTTTTTTTTTCGTTTTTAAAATGAAGAATTTAATGATTAAAAATTTGTATGAAGAGTTGATTGGTCTTTTAGGGAGGTAAAAATCCTTTGAAATTAGAAATCATATAAAACAAATAATTAAATAACATAATAATCAATCAATTAATATTAATTTTGTAAAAATTTAAGAATCTTAAGTTGATATTTTAAAAATGTAAACTGATATGAATACAAGCTAATGCAGTGCTGCTAGCTCTGAAAACTTAACAGAATGTTTAGACATGTATAGAAAAGAAGCAGAATAAAAGATAGAAAATATGAAAGATCTTCTAAGAAAAGCTAAGATTACCATAGATAAGCAAAAAGCAGATATAGTTTAGAAGGTATTAATAGAAAATATTACTATATAGATTAAATAATTGCTTATTATAAAAACAAAAGAATGAAATAATTGAAGGACAAATCAACAAATATGCATAATTAGAATCAGTTTTCCAAAAATATTTAAATGAAGAAAAAAAGACATGTAATAAATATCATCATCATTTGTTTATATATTATTTAAAAAAATCTTTTTATATAAATTTATAGTTGATGCATCTTAAGTTTTGAAAGTTTTAGCATCAGTAGATGTCGATGGAATAAATTGGATATGCTTGAAGTGCACTCACTCAATTGTAATATTTTAAATGAAGAAATAGGAATTTATTAAGGGTAAATATTAAAATATAGGAATGGATTAGGGAAAGTGAATTATAAGATTTACCAAATGACATTATTCCTTCAGCAATAAACTAATAGGAATATGAAAGAATGAAAGAAAATTATGAAAAAATATAAAAGTAAAGTCAATCTGAATTGCAAAATGTTATTAATTAATATGAAGAAAGAATGAAAAGGCTAGTAACTACTATCAATCTTTTACCAAATATTTATAATTAATTTTTATAAAATAAGAAATAAGAAAATGAAATTGTCTAAAGAAAGCTCCAAGAAACACTGACAAATTTAAACTAAACTAATAAAACTAATGAAGACAATTTATAATTTTTGAATGAAAAGGTCTCAGAAATTATTGATGAAAGGTATTTAATTATCTTATTTAGCAAATAAAAATAATTTTTAAAAAAAATCTTAGCTAAGAAATTAGAGAAAATTGTTTGGGATATATGGCTGAAGAAAATGATGAAAATGTTAGAAAAGAATGCATGAATAAAGTCAAATTGTTACTTATTAAGATGCAAAAATCAATTTCCGCTAATGCAGAAAATGATTGTCTAAACACTATCAAAGAGCATGTTATATTACTCCAATAGACTTTATTTGAGGCTCTTAAAAAGCAACACTCTACCCTTCAAGATGCATCTAATTAAGAAAAGTAGTGGGAGGATAAATATAAATAATTAAGCAAACAAAAAGAAGCAGAAAAAGCTGAAAAAGAAGAAATTCTAAGTCAAGGAAGAAAAATGTAAATAACTTTCTATCATTATTAATTAAGTAACCAATCAACAATATTTACTTAGGATCAAAGACTTACAAAAAAATTTGGAAAATCTGAAAATTGACTCATAGAAATAAGTCAAAGAGAGGGACATCAAAATAGAATTTTTACAATAAGAAATGAAAAAGAATGTGAATATCCAATATATCAAAAATATTTTAATTAAATTTTTCAATAGTGATTAATCTGTAATTAATTAATTAATTTTTTTTTTAATGATTTTAATTAAATGTTTGCTTTTATCAAAAGGTTAAAGAGAGAACTTTACCAGTCATATAAACAGTCCTATAGTTCTCATAAGCTGAAAGTGAAATTCTTAGAAATGCCTGGCTTAGAGACCAAAGCACAGTCAGAAGTACAATGAGCAACATTGGAAAGGTATTTTAAAAGTATTTTCAAAATAATAAAATTAATTAACTATACAATTATAAAAGATTTTCTCATTTGGCTCAAGTTGAAATAAATTATTTCTGAAACCTGCTAATTAAACCATATAAAAAATACTAATTTACTCCAAATTAATCTGCCTTAATCAAAAATCATTAATTATTTAATTTAAAAAAATAATTTCTATTAATATATTATAAAATCACTTAATTATATAAAAACATTTCATAAATATCGTATGCTTTACTTAATTTAATTTATAAAAAGGTCTTTTTAATTAACTTCTTAAATTATTTTTATTAAAAACTATTGTGTTTATATCAGCAGTGGACATAAATTGTATTTTATAATCTTATAAAAATAAAGAGAAAAGTATTTTTGGCAAAAAGAGGGAAAAAAATTGTATCATCAAATTATCTTTAAAAATAATAGATTTACATTTTATTTACAGTTTAATTGTAAATTTTCTTCATGTTTATTCCATATGAAGCAACAAATATCTTTATGGAGGAGAAAATTTTAATTTTGAGAATGAAAAGACAAAGGGATAGAAATTTAATTTTTCTAAAAAAAAAAGTATTAAAGTAGATATTTTAATTTTGAATAAGAATTCTGAGTGAATTAATTTTAATTTTAAGCTTTTTACAAATTGAAATTTTTATTTTTCAAATTTATATAAATTATTTAAATCAATAGATATTCAACTTCTTGAAATTAATTTGTTTTTTATTTATGAATTTCTTCTAAATAATTAATTCACCATTTCTCATTTAATCTACCATAAATCATTTATTAAAGCCTTTTATTTTCTGTTATTTGTAACTTTAGTTTTCTTTCAAGCTCAGTTACTATTTAAGGTAATTATTCTAGACTTTAGATTTGATTTCTTAAATTCTCATTTTCTTTTAGCTTAACTTGGAGGTGAAGTTTAACTTTTTCAAGTTCATCTTATGTAGCATTAATACCTTAGGTAATACTTGGTTTGTTAGCTGAGTTGAAAGATATATTGAATGTATTTTATTAATATTAGCTGACTTACCCTTTGAGAGTTTTAACTTCCATTTACATATTCATAATAATCTAATGAAGTCTTTCATTTTCAGCAAAAATTAAGAGCATTTTACCTTGCTGTTAGACTTCTTTGATTTAATTATTTTCTTTGATATCCTTGATCTCTTATAGCAAATCATCTATCTCTTTTTCTTTTTAGATTCTATTTGAAACTTCGTTTTTCCAGTCCTCTTCTATTTAATTTGTTGTGTGTTACTCTCTCAAAATAGCACAATTCTATGTTTGTAATTCTAAAATTTATTCATTTAAATTTTGTATTTATTATTCTTATTGTTAAATGATTAATTCTGATGTCTTAATTTCATTTTTTATATCAGAATCTCTTTACTGCATTTGTAATTTAAATTGTAAGTGTTTTTCATTAATTTAATCAATCTATCTTTATAAAGCTTGTATTTCTAATACCTTTAATTCATATTTTTCTTAATATTCCTTAACTTTAAAGTCGTTATCTTTAATTTGCTTTACACGAGCATCTTTAATATTAACTTCATCCATTAATTTATTATTCTCCCATTCAATATCCTTAATACGTTCATTCTATACTTAATATTTAATTTCCATTTCTTTTAGCCTTTACAGGATAGATATATTTTCTTTTTATAAAGTTTCATATCGTTCTTAATCTATTTATTTATTAGATCTAAGTCTCTTTATTTCGTTATCTTAAACCTCATTTGCTTGCTTTAAAATTAAAATTTATCTCTCTTGCTCCAAGTTAGACCTTAATCTCTCTCCACTTTTAATTCTTTCATCAGCTATCTAAGCATAAGTAATATCTTTGCTTTCTTAGGTAGCAAAACTGCTACCAAGCCCATTTTAATTTACATTAATCATTATATTTTTATTTTTTATATTTTAATTTGAACTTGTTAATATGTTATTTGAGCTTTTACTTGATACATGAGTTTTTAATTCAGTATAATTTGTACTCGTAGTTTACTTGGTAGGAGTTTTACTTCTTGGACTCTAATTTGTATAAGTCTTCTATTTAGAATAAGTAGAAGCTATCGTAATATCTCTTTTAGGAGACTATGATGGCTTTTTCTTAATTGTACTCGCTGTATAAGTTAGTGAAGACATTTTATCATTGTTTGTTTTTTATTTAAATGTCCCAAAAACATTCTTACGAGATTAAAAGCGCTATGTTGAATTGTTCTCACTTACCTAAGATTAATTTTCATCTAACTCTTTCAACTTTTTTTCCAAGTCTTCTTTTAAATTATTGATTTAATAGCACATCTCTTTTTCTTTCTTAATTTTCTCTTCAAGTTCATTTTCTAAAGTCTGCAACTAATTGTTCCATTCAAATTCTTTTTCACTTTTTTTACGATTTATTTGTTGACGCTCAGTACTTCTCTCACTACTTTCTCTTCTAAAATAAGAAGACATTTACTAAAAAATGATCTATTTATTTATTTGTTTGTTTAATTGCTTAAAAGTGATAATATAAAAATAATTTGAAGTGCTTTTTTTAATGTAAAAATTTTTAATTACTATCAAACTTTAAAAATAGTTGTTTCCAAAAATTAAAAAAATAATTAACTGAATCAAATCAATAAAATCAATCAATCCCTTTTTATATTTCAAACTCACTTTCAATAATTTAATGAAAATGATGTATCTTTTGTTATAAATTTATAATTTTTATTAAATTTATTTATTACTATATTTCTTTCTCTTTCTTATTAAATAATTTCATAAATTTATTTTATTTTTATAAAAAATATATTACTACATATATTAGTTTAGTTGTATTTCAATTCATCAAAATGATCATTCCTTGTGCTGGTAAAATAAAAACTAGAATCACACTAGGGAGAATACCAAGTGTTAGAATAAACTTTTATATCACTCCTCTTTTTTTTTTTTGAGTTAAAGAAAAGTAGCCGATACAAATAAATGTGAATATCCATAATATCATAGTAGTAAAAAGAGAATCTAAACTATGAGCAAATTCAACTGAATCTTTGAGATTATAAGTTAAAACATAAGATAAAATGAATCCAATAACTGAAAGAATACCAAAGCAAGTTAAAAATCCAAAAGCTAATCCTTCAGTAAACATAATAAAGCCAATGTCTAAATAATATTTTCCTTCTTTTTTAATCATACCATTATCAAAAAACTTAACAATGACCCATAATAAGAGAATCAAGAGATATTATCTTAAGATATAAAAATATTCCCAAGCTTTGCTAATCTCCTACTCATTATTAGTTGGGTTTTCTTCTTTAACAATTACATCTTCCTATTCTTTTTCAATCTAATTATTATCAAATAACTATAAATTAACATATGAATAAAAAGATATATTTGGATTTTAAAAAATAACTAAAAAGTGCTCAATATCTTTATTATTTCCATAAAAGATATTTAGAGAATTATGAAAAAATGGATTGAATTTTGAAATAAATTTGAAAGAAAATTTTAAGTTCTTTTAAGAAATTTATTTTACACTTAAAAATCTAGAGTAGGTTTTCTATTATTTAACTAAATTATAGTTCTGCATAGAGATTGAACTAAAAACAGATTCACTTTATATCATTCCAGATTTAAATACCATAAGGCATCCTATAAAGCTAAACAATATTAAAAAACTAATAATAAGTGCCATTTTTAATCTATCATTTTTATATAATTAAGAAATTTTTTCAGAGAAACTCTAATCTATCAAGCTAATCTTTAGATTATTATTTTGGTGAATAATGTGATTTTTCATAACTATAACTTTTGTTTGTCTAAATAATTTGTTTAGAAAGATTTTTTAAATCAAAATTAATATTTTAAATTTATTAATTTGCTTATCAGCATAAGATTCATTCAGATAATTAATAACAAACACACCATTTGTTTTTTCCAAATGAATATTCTAATAAGAAAGAATTCAATAAAATTAGTTAGATTTTGCTAAAATATTTTTCAATGGAGTTTAGAAATATTTGTTTAGAATAATCTAGATTTATGATTGAGTATTTATGCTTTGATGAAAATTTATTTTTTGCAAAATGTGATGAGTTATTACGTTATTAATATAATAAATTATTTAGTAAAAATTATAAATTCAAAATAATAAATTAAATAAAATAGTATTGTCTAGGGTTAAACATTTTGATTGGGAGATACTTGATCCGAATAAGTACAGGCCTTAATAATTAACTAAAAAGTTATTTGGGCTAAAAAAAGAAAATTATTGATAATAAATATATAGATATATTTTTGAAGGATAAAGGTTTAGATAATTAATATCACAATAATAAAGCTGATAAACACAAAATCAAGCTGCAAAAAAAGTAAAAGCAACTCAAAGAAATCCAACAAACTTATTTGGCAAACCCAATCACAAGTTATTAAAATAGTATAAAAGTAGATTAAGAAATGTCACAAGAAGAAGTTAAATAGAATTTAGAAGATAATCAAAAACTCAATTAAGTTTAAGGTAACATCAATTAGAAAGAAGGAGAATTGTAGACCTAAGAAGGAAAGTAGCTTTCTCCTGAAGAAGAGCTTAAGTTAAAAGAAAAAAAGGCAAAGAAAGCTCTTAATGCTAAAATATATGATTTATAAAAAAAGCTATCTAGAGGTATATAGGTAATCAGTTAAACTGAGACAAAATCTCCTGAAGAGCTTTTTAGTTTCAAAGAAGCAACCAGTAACTTATTTGTTTTGCATTTTGGTATTGGAGAAGAAGCTGATTATGTTACTATTAGAGAATATATAAATTCAGTAGCAGGTGCTCACAAATTAACAGTATTCCCTGGTTTAGGCTATGGATACATCTAGTTTGATGATGTTAAATAAGCAGAATAAACAATAAAAAGCTTAGAAAGTTTTGAACAAATCGATAATTGCCACTATAAGGAAATGACTTATGATAAGAAGACTCGTCCTACTTTCTTCTTATATGCAAAGTGCAAATTAACTGATATATGTTAAAATAAAAATAATGATTTCCCAGAAGCTTCAAGAAATCTCACAGCTCCTGGTCTTCTCTTTTAAGAAGAGTTTATTACACAAGACTATGAAAAGTTAATTATGGAAGAAATTGATAAAAGGGAATGGAATAAGCTTGCTAAAAGAAAAGTTTAACACTATGGATATGAATTTTTGTATGGAATCAACTCAATTAACAAGAATAATGTAAATCTTAATAAACAAATTAACAAATAATTTACTCTTTTATTAAAGTAGCTAGGATTTTATCTTATTTAAAGTGTCTATGATTCTAATATGTACTTTTCAGTTATTATTACAGATAGAAAAAATGTTAATTAACAGAAACATTAAGAACCAAGCAATTTTAATTAATAGTTTATTCTATTTTTTCATTTAATTTTTGCACTTTCAAACATTAACACTTCGCTTCTATCTGTCTAATTGAAAAGTATTTATTATTCTCATACATCTTTTCAATTTTGATAAGATAAGCTTTCATATTAAATATGTCTAGAGGTATTATTTTATATTAAATTCTTATTTGTTTTAGAAAAAAGATCCTATTCCTGATTTTTTGAATAACTTGATGGAAAAAATTAGCAAAGAAGTAATTAAGGGAGAATAACCTGATTTAGATTAACTCACTATTAATGATTATTATCCTGGTGATGGTATTGCTCCTCACTTTGATACTCATTCACCTTTTGAAGAGAAGATTGTTATAGTATCTTTGAATTCAGGAGTTGTTATGTCTTTCAAGAGTTACAAAAATGAGGAAAAGCATCTCTTCCTTCCTCCTCGTTCTATCTTAGTTTTAAGTGGAGAAGTTAGATATGCCTGGTTCCATAGTATAGCTAGTAGAAAGGTAGATAAGGTTGAAGGTGACTTTAATTTCCGTAGAAGAAGAGTCTCTCTCACATTCAGAACTGTATAATTCAAGCCATGTAAATGTGCTTATCCTTTCTTCTGTGAAGATCAAGGATATGATCCTGTTACTATGAAGAAGAATAATCCTTTACTCCCTAGAGATTATCATGCTAAGGATGATTCAACTAAAGTAGTTGCTCCTAAAAGTGAAGAAGAATAAAAAATTTTAGAGGAAGTCTAATAGGTAAATACTGATGGTAAACCAACCAATTTGGAACAAAAGTATGTCTATGAAGTATATGAAAAAATTGCTCCTCATTTCTCACATACTAGATACAATCCTTGGCCTAAAATTGAAAGTTTCTTAAAAGGATTAGAACCTGGCTCATTAGTTGCTGATATTGGTAAATAATTTTTTTTGTTAAAATAATGTCTAAAAAATGTAAAAAAAAATATTTAAAGGTTGTGGAAACGGTAAATATTTAGATTGCCATAATGGAGATATCTACATGATAGGAACAGATAGAAGTGAAAATTTGATATCTTTAGCCAGAAATAGAGGTGAAGACATTTAGGTATTCAGTGCTGACTCTCTTAAGCTTCCTTGGCTTAGCTCCAAGTTTGATAATGCTATTTCAATTGCAGTTATACATCATTTTTCAACTCCGTAAGATTTAGAAAAATAAAAAAATTCAAAATATACTAAAAATAATATTAATTTAACAGAGAATTAAGAATACATGCAATTAAGGAGATATTAAGAATCTTGAAAGTAGGAGGTGAAGCACTTATTTATGTTTGGGCTTTTGAATAAACTGAAAAAAGTTTCTCTGAATAGGATGTATTTGTCCCATGGAATTTACAAAATAAATATGAAGATGAAAAAGTAGTTAAAGGTGAAGTTAAACCCAACACAGATATTTAAATTAATGAAGCAAAGCAAAGTGTTGTATATAAAAGATATTACCATGTATTCAAAAAGGGTGAATTAGAAGAACTTATTTCAAGAATACCTAATTGTAAGATTAATGATAGCTACTATGATCATGCTAATTGGGCTGTTAAAATCCAAAAAACTTCTGAGTGATTTACAAAAACAAAGAACTAATAAAACATAAATGAAATAATTATTTTAAAAACATAGTTTTACTTTTTATTTATTATCCAATTTATGTCAATTAAATGTTAATAAAAAAAATCTAAAAGATAAATAGATAATCTTGTTTAACTGAATAAAATTTCATATTTGACTTTATTATTTAATGATATTAAGATAATCTTAAAACGATACCATTTTATTTATTCATAAATTACATTAAGCATTCATTTTATCCTTAAAGTTTAATTAATTATTTTAATATTTATCTTAATTGATCTTTTAAACATTTTCATTTTTATTATTTATTACAACCATCTGAATGAAGGAGATATTTAATTACCGTCTATCCTCACTAATTAAGGCACCTTTATATTAGGGCCCAGTAGAAAAAATGTGCAACAAAATTTATCAAAAAATAAGATAAATAGCTAATTCAAATTCATCATATTTTAAATCACTCAATAGCGATATTTGAATTATTTGATTAAAAGCATTTATTGTAAATTAATTGTATTGTGGAAATTTTTATGGGAGTAATCAGTTTAATTAATTTAATTTTCCAGGATTATTGTTTATTAATTAATTCATATTCAGTCAATTTAATATCTAAACATATTTTGAAAAAGAAATAAATGTTAACATAAAATATAAAATATTTTACTGATCTTAAAAATGTACTTAAATTCGTTTCGAGATACAAATATATTTTTATTTTTATTTATTAAAAGGTAAAAAGTTCTAATTTAACTTCTTACTTAAATCTTAGCATTGATTTAAGGTAAAATTATTATTCTTTCTTTAAAATAATCACATCACTAAATTTTAACATTTCATTTTGGGTAAAAATAGTGTATGAATAATTTATTTAAGTAGATTTAAATGAAATTTGTTTAGATCATTTATTCATTTTTATTTATTTTTTTCAGATTTAATTCAAATTTTTATGTTTATCTCCTTTTTTGAAATATTCCTTCATTAAATATTTATATTTATAAATCTTTTAAAAGCGGGAAGAAAATTGGTGAAAAGGGTTCATAAGGTTTAGGATTTAGTTTAGCAAAATGTT